>APFE031588658.1:44280-88974 GCA_000404065.3 Pinus taeda
CGGGAATGGACAAATGGCAGGGACAAAATGCGAGGTGGAAGATCATGGAATCTTCTAGAAGCTTCCCCTCTGACACTTTCCACTCCATTTTCGACCAGGGATGATTAAGAGATCTTCAATCTCCAAGTGGAAGCAGGAACTATTAGAGAGAAGACACTAATCAAGATCCCAAAAGATGACTCACCTCTCTGAAATCATCTATATATGGATCCCTCATCATAGAGATCCAGAGGCTGGAATTTTGTAACTTATAGAGAAGTGTTGTTGGTAATCTAGTGTACATTCACAGTGTTGGGTGATTTTGCTTTTCTTGAGGTGAAGAAGGGCTTCTTAGCTAGAGGATGATGTTGGGTCAGAGCACATGGTTGTAATCTTCTTGCTACTTTTCATCTGAATAAAGCTATTCTTGTTTCCTTCCATATTCTTGTGTACTTGTTTATATATGCTTGTATATGGTTAATGCACATATGTTCCTACATTATTTATGAACTTAGATCCTTGTTTCTTGCATAGTAGTATGTTGTTGTGATTCTGCAAGTCCTTTTGAATGAGCAGACAAAGAGCAAGTGGAAAAACTCTATCAAGAAGGAGAGGAAATCGAGCGCAAGACTCAGGTTGGCCCTCTTGGTTCTCCTCTCATCTATTTTCATAAAAGGAATAAATAGTAGACTTTGATTGTTTGTTTCTAAGATAGCCACCCATGTTAATGGGAATAGCAGCATCCATGTGGACACTATTCCCGTATAACAAGGTGAATGATCGGCTAAAACAAAGTGGAGGTGATGATGAGAACATGACCAAGGCTCATAAGCTAATGATAATGCATTCACAATGGTTATTTACCGGGGACCAGTTCATTTTTAATGAGCTTAAACTCTGGGGGAAACATTTGCTCACTGCTTATGTTTATTTTTAACGAGCTTGAATTATGCGTTAAAAATGCTCGTGCCCATTGCTTATGGTTATTTTTTAACGAGCTTGAATTTTGCGTTAAAACTACTCGTGCCAGTCATATAATAAGGATATCTCATATAAGATGCCATTTTTAATGGAGCTTGCATCTTTTAAAGCTTTTCCCCAGATCCTTTGTTTATGCAAGCTAGGAAACGACCAATCCTATGAGTTTAAAGGGTTAGAGGACCTACAAATTTAAAAAATAAATGGTCGCTCTTCGCTTGCATGCAAAAAGGTTTGCATGCCCCCAGGTATAATGAAAAATTTCTAGGTTACCATATAGAAGCTCTTACTTTCGCAAGATAGTTTCCATCTATGTCGCAGATAGAAACACTTCATGGCTTAGTCCATCTGGACCAGGGTAGTTCTATATCCCAACCTCCTAACCTTTACGAGGGAACCTTATTCTGGTCTAACTCCCTTTTCCTGTAAGGACGGGTGCCGGACCAATCATTTTCCTTCGTGGAAACCTACTTTATACCTAGATTTTCCCTGCCAAAGTAGGCCAGGGTGCATGCCCCCTGGGTTTCAGCCATATCCTCCTGAATCACTCACGCTCATCATGTGGACGGACTAGAGATCGATGAGACATTCCTTGCATGAAAATACCATTTAGGGATGGCATTTGACTATTTTCCATGTGTGAACCGAGGAATGACAGCTGGTCTACAAGCTTGACCATTCTGCCTTCATGCGGAAAACACATTACTCTAAAGAGTGAGGAGACGATGGCTCCCATGTAATAAATATAGTCATGCCCAAGGAGTAGATTATAATCTAGGGGTCCTTGGACTACCATCACAATAATGTGAACGGTTTTCCTTCTCAAAGTAATGGGCACATTGGGAAGGATCCCTAAATATCGACTAATTCCTTTGTCAAAGCCTGTCAGATTTCTCATTTCAGGTAGAAGAAATGGCGAACCAAGCGCTTTCCAAGCAGTTGAGGAAAGGATACTCACAGAAGCCCCTTCATCTATGATGGTACCAGCCATGACCATTCTGTAAGCTTGTACAATGATTCGGAATGGTACACTAGCTGGTAAATGGGGTCTACCTAGTGGATTCCAGTCGAAGGAAACGACTAGGTTGCTTGGAGGTGGGACCGAATAGACGGCCAGATACGACTCTGATGAACTTCCTTCCTGTAGTAAAGGAACGGGTTGACTGCCCCCAAGTTCATCGGAGTCTGTGTTTATGAAAAGAATTTAAACGGTGTCATTCTCTTTCTCTTAAGTGACGATATCATTCGAACATGATCCCTCTGAAGGCAAAACCGGATCAATTGCTGCCTCGACCTTTTGACTTTCATTAGGTATGGATTCAGAGGGTTCATTTTCAATGATATATGCTTTGACCGACCACAACGGCGTGTTGGTGGGATTTTCAACCAGTGGTGGACTTGGCAAGAGTTTCTTATATCCAGGAGGGAGCCATCGCGATGATGCAAGATGGTCATCCAAAACTCTTTTATCTTTGTCTAGGAAGGGACAACGATGGACGGCGTGATTGCCTTCACACAGTTTAAAAGGAAATTTGCAATTCCCTTTTTGTCCAGATACTTCGCTTTCACTGGTTGACGGTGTATTTTCAACATGATCATCAGATGTTGACGACACCGGATTGTGCAAACGAGGAGACCAGTCCCTTAAGATCCTAGGGATGCAGGGACAATCTCGATGATAGTGATCTCCTTTGAAAATGACACATGGAAATTTAGGTTTAGACGGTTTGGTGTGAGTATTTTCACTAGATGACACATGGTTGCCCCCTTTTGCTTTTGGCTCCTTCTTCTTCTTTTCCTTTTTCTCTTTCTACTTCTTCTTCTTCTCAGTTACTTGATCTTTAACTTTACCAGCTTCATCAAGTGAAGAGGAAGGAGGAGAGGGAGAAATGGACGAAGTGGAAGGTTGGGGGGTAACTCTAGCATCACCTAGTTGCTGACTTGACTATTCAGGAATTACAGTATTCTGAATGACAGAGGTAGAAAAGAGCCATACGGGCAAACCAATTGTCAACCCTGGAAGTGACAATGTGGCCATATGGGGTGCACCAACATCTCCCCAAGAGGAGAAAGAATTAGGATTTCCTCCAAGGGGAAATCCTTTGTTGGTAGACTCCATTTTTCTCAACCTAAAGACCAACAAGGGAATTTGTGATGTTATTCCGATTAACATAAATTTTATACGCTTCGACACAACTTGTTTTTTCAATTTTTAAGAGTCGAGAAAAAACAAAATATGACTCTAGTTGCCTTCGATTTTTAATGAGCCTAAAGTGACAAGTGCTCAAATGGACCTTTTCCTTTAAGGAGTCTAAAAAGGAATGAAAGAGACTTCTCTTGAAATATAGGCAGAGGGATTACCAAACCAATCGCAAAAATGTAGAATACTTTTTACGGTACAACAGTCAATCTTCCCGAATGTTGTGTTTAGTGCATTGTGATCGATGGGAGGCAGACACGGCTTCCTAAGGATAAAGGATATAGCCTATTGTGGTCTCCCAATATATACTTGACGGTACGTGGGAGCACAAGTCCGTAGTGGCACTTGTCGTCTCAAAGTGGAGGAATCACCCAACCAACAATCAAAACAACAGTTACCAGGTTTTACGACGCCGGAATACGTCTCTAGCCTAGACTTCTAGATGTTGTGCGTTAGGTTCCAAAGTGTTTTTAGATTCATTAAATTTATTTTATAGTTGATCTTGTTTAGAAAATTTCCTTTCAGGTTCACCACGTGATGTGTATACAATTCCTAAAATGCAATCTAAGATGATAAATAGATGTTTAATCTTCTTTTGGCAATGAAAATCATAGCTACTAAGGAAAGAGCACTGAGGGTCTTTCAACAAAGAGCATAGAGCACACACTAAATGCACTGCCCTAAATCAAACCAAGCAGTCTAAATGAAAATGCACATGCATGTATTTGTTTTCAGCCTTCTTAATGTATGAATGACAAGAAGAACGCTAAGTGCAAATTTGAATTATTTTCCAAATCGACAATACTAAAAAATTTCTTTTTCAAAATGAAATGAAGATAAGGACGACATTTTGCGATTTCGAAATGAAAATTGTTTTCGAAACTTGAAAAACTACTAATTCAAATCACATACAAGAGTAACAGCACAATGACTATCAAGAACAATGGGATTCTCTTCTATCACTGAAAACGACACTTGCGACACTTTCAGATCAAGGAACGACAGTTTGATTATGCTACTTCTCTGTAAAAGAGAACTAGAAATGTGCACAATACACAAAAACACTTACAGTTCTTTGCACAATGGAGGCGGAATGATGGAAGAGAAGAGGGTTTCCACAGAGATATGCTAACCACATACAGCAAAACGCTTGAATAGAACTGAAAATAGTGAAGAAAAAACCAAAGTCTAAAGGTAAAATTAACCTTCCCTGACCATCGCACCTGTCACACAGGGATTCCAGTATGCAGCACACCTACTGCACACAAGAAGTGCGATGCATACAAACTGCCTTGAAGGGAGGGTGCAATGGTACCAGTGCGAGACTTTTATCCAGTCTTTGATCATAATTTGCAGTTCAGTTCAGGGATTTATGCCGAGTAAGTGATTTTCAGTATATATAAATCACAGGGGGTTGATCTAAGGAGGTTACTAGAGCCACCACTTAGGGCAATTAGAGTGTTTGCAGATTGATTGTTCAATTTATAAACAAAACCCAGAGATAGAATGAAGCAGCATTGAGCTACTTTGCATTTGCTTAGCAAATGCAGTTTGAAGGCTAGCTGGCTTGACTTCAGGCTCTGTCTGTAAGTTTATAAAAAAAACAAAAAATAGACTAACAAACAATCTATTCTCTCCCCAGTGGAGTCTCCATTTTGTTACTAGGAATAGTGTCCACTTAGAGCTGTTATTCCCACTAAGACTGGTAGCTATCTTAGAAACAAACAGGTTAAAACTACTTTCATTTTCCTTTATGAAAAATAGACAAGAGGGGAACAGGGGACACCAACCTTTGTCTTGCGCTTGGTTCCTCGCTCGGTTCCTCTCCTTCTCGATAGATCTTTGCCGCTCCTTCTTTGTCTACACAGCTTAAAAGAGCACCTGTGGAATCAAAGCAGCATAATACTATCAAAGAACGGAGATCTATAATCATAACAATACAGGATCATATATGTATTAACCACACAAATGCATATACAATCAAACATACACGAATGTGGAGGAAAACTTGAATATCTTTATTAATATCAAGAATAGCAAGAGGATTACAACCAATTGTTCTAACTCAGCATCATCCTCCAGCAAGAAAGCCCTTCTTCACCTCAAGTGAAGCTTAGATCACCCAACACTATGAAGTTACACCAGAAAACTAACAACACTTCTCTACAAGATACAAGATTCCAGCCTCTGGATCTCTGTGATGAGGGATCCATATATAGATGATTATAGGGGGGTGAGTCAGCTTCTGGGATTTTTATTAGTGTCCTCTCTCTGATAGTTCTTGATTCCACTTGGAGATTGATGATCTCTTACTCACCCCTGGTCGAAATCAGAGAGGCAAGTGTCAGAGGGGAAGTTTCTGGAAGATTCTATGATCTTCCACCTCGCAAACTGTCCCTACCATTTGTCCATTCTCAACCATCATACCCTATAGAGGGGCCATCCAGAATGCATTGCACCCTTTACATTGGGAAGGTGATATGCATCGCACCCTCTACACTGGGCATTCAGTATGGTCCAGTTTTGACCATTTCAGAGTAGTTTTCTGTGGAGAAATTCTGGGAGATGATGTAATCAGCCGACCTTGTTCATTTAGGTAGTGAAGCAACACTTTTAGAGACTTAGGAGCCCTCAGTTTATGGAAATTTATGATTGGGGTGCAGTGCCCAAAAATATCTATAACACCTAGGAGGGTATATGACAGGGAAGAACTTGTAATCCCAATTCATATGCAACTTTCTTAAGTCCATCCTCTTGTGTATACTTTTCCTTCCACTTTCATATACCCTCAATTACCTGGAAATGTGTCACATTGTCAATAATCGCAAGATCAAATAATTTATCCTTTTCTTCCACTAGGGAAAATTCAACTTAAGCTAGAGAAAGGGATATATATCTAGGACAATGTCATCCAAATTGTTATTGACAATATGTTGTGACTTGGTAGTACATTATTGTGAGTATTGTTCAGCCCTAACTTTTGGGCCCTATTGTCGCTGTGACAAACACCCTCCAAAATTTTGCCTACACTCAAATTTTGGAGCCTACTATGGATCTTTTGATTGGTCGTTCTGTAGCCACTTCTTGGTCAGTTGATGCTTTTGAGCTCCCTTCTTGGATTAGAAGTGTCGGAGTCACTTGCTCACACATGCTCAGCCCGCAATAAGTTCATGACCACATTCTTTACGCAAGCTTGAAAAAGCATAAAATGGTCCATCAAGACTATTCTTGTGTGATGTCCAATCCATGTCAACAATCAGTGAACATTGACATCAACAATTTCTCACTTCTAGCTATGTTTTTACTTCTGCTTTGGTGAGTTTTTAAAATTGTTTCTTTCGTACAACTAGTTTTTGTGAGTGTCATTTTCATGTTTTTGGTTGTCGCTTTTTCTTTCTTTCACTGTAAATAGTGTCATTTTCATGGTATCTTCATCTAGCATGCGTTTCTTTCACTGTCGTTCACATATCGCAAGTGTCGTTAGCACTTTAGCAATTGTCGTCTTCTAACCTGTTAAGTGTAGCACAATGATATAAGCTAGTTTTAGTTTTTCCCTGGGCTAATCTTTGTAAATGAGTTGTTTTTATCATGTAAACATTTATCACACTCATTTCCATAGTTTCAAGCACTATCACGTAAGTTTCATCACTGTCCTCACAAAGTGTATATTAGTGTCCCACTTCATGTGATTTGTCACAAAGTTGTCACATTGAGGAGAAGTATGTTTTTCATGTGTTCTTAGTGTTCCTTATCGTGTCATCAAGTGATATAAGTGTGTGATCATTTTTAAGTCCTGCTTTGGTTCAACCTTTTCTCACTAATCCAACACTTAGTTAGAATTGGGAAAAATCCCCAACTGAGCCACTCAGCCTCAATCATCCCTCTTGGACTACGCACTGCACAGTCTCAGTCCTCAAGCAGTAGCCTTGCCTCTTGGAACTATGCACTACGTAGTATCTACCCTCCAGAATTGTGCATTGCACAATCTCAGTGCTCAATCCCATCCCTTGAGCTCCATAACTACACAATATTTCTCTCCATCCCAACCTGAACTAGGCATTATGTAGTCTTAGTCCTCAATCCTCACCTTTTAGCTTCTGAACTATGCAATCGAGGAATCACCTGGCCTTCTTGCCTCCTAGAACTACGCAGTGGGAAAACTCAAGGCTCAATCCTCCAGCCCAAGTCCTTGAGTCCCTCAATTGTGCATTCCCTCTCGTTAAGCTTCAAGAATTGTGCATTCTGCAATCTCAAGGATCAAGCCTTCAACCTGAGTCCTTGAGTCCCTCAACTACGCAATGCCTTGCCCTTTTTCCTTCCAGAACTACGCAGTGGGCATCTTCAAGCCTCAACCCCCAACATTGAGCTCTTAATCTCATCAACTAATCAATCTCTTGAACCTATCCATCTTGAACTGCACAATACGGAGCCTAAAGCCTCAGTCCCATACCTTCGCCTATGTAACTACGCAATCCCTTATCCATGCACTCAACCAGTCACTAGTTCCAAGCCTAACTGGCGAATTCATGAAATATGTCAAGTTAGGGATCTTTTGGACTTGTGTTGGCTTGTCATGAATGTTTTTTAGTCGTAGGTAATCTATCTCATCATGAAAAGATGATTTTGGAGGAAAATGAGAAGGGGAACATGCTAGAAGACAAATATGGAGCTGAAGCGATAAGATGAGCATCAGGCGAGAAGACGAAGGAACATTGGATTACAATAGAAGACCAAAGATCAGGACTGCATTACGATTCCATCTAAATCACAACCCTTTGGAGGGTTGGTATGAATAAAAAATCATATCTCTCATGAAGATGAAGTATTAGATACATCTCTTATTGAAGACAGAAAGAAAGATGTAGCGACAAGGACAACTAGGAACTACCACATCATCATGTAGTCTATGTCACCAGTGTTATGTCATCGCCTGTCATGAGTTATCATGTGCCACATCATTTATGGATTATGTAAATTCTTTATTGGAAAATGTAATGTAAATTGGAAGTCCAAGAGTCATCCATGTAATGTGAAAATTCATGTGGGAGTCGAAAGGTCATAGAGAAGTCAAGTAGTCATGAGGGTAGTCCAAGAGTCACATGGGAGGTGAATGATCACCCCATTTGTTATATATACACCCTCATTGTACATGAAAAATACTTTTCACCATGGATCCTCCTACCAGGCATTGGAGAGGAAGATAGTTGTTTTGGTGGAGCAAGTGACTGCTCTAATGCTCCACTATTGGGGCTAGTGGTTTTCATTGTCTCGATGTATCTTGGAACTTTTACTTAATTCATAAATTCATTGAGAAAACATGTTTTCATGCATATGTCATGAATATTTTAAGACAATTATTTGAATGTTTACGATGTATGTTGTTTTGATCTGTACTAAGGAAATTGAAATATTGTGGTGGCTTTGGTACTTATCTTGTTGAAGTTGTGTTGTATTTTCTTTAACAATCGTTGCTTCCTTGTGAACTATTTTTATGGTTGATCAATGATTCATTCATATGTATGTGCTCATGTGCCTTTTCCATATTAGTACTACTACTTGTCTTTAAAGGGCCCACGTTTCTCTCCCCTTTCGGTAGAAGGACCTTGATATTATCCACAGCTGAACATTTCACAAGCCATACTCACTTTCTAATCCAATATTACCTGTGCATTACTCTTTTGTGTTGAACTTTGTAGCCAAGGAAAATCTATAAGAATATATGGTAGTCAGGACAATGCCCCGTATGGGGCTCCTATTCGAAATGGTGTAAGGTCAAATTGAGATTTCATATCAGGGAGACCCCTTTGGCTGACATATTTCCAACATTGTCAACAAATGGCACTAGAAGGAGGGCCAGATGATAGGTTGTGCCTGTTGAGTCTGCTTTGAATCTCTTATTAAAAATTGGTCTTCCCCAAATCATAATCCTAGGATTTTTTCTAAAGAGCTTAATATTACCATCCTTGTGGAAGTTTTCCATAACCTTTCCCAATCTAAATTTGATGGCGAGGGTGAATGAACTCTTCGTGAACATATGTTACAAGTTGTCCATTTTCGTTTCTAATGGAACACATTGCAAATATGTCATGGATAGATTTCTCACCCTCACATTTGAAGGTCATGTTAAGAGATGGTATCTCATGTTACATGTTGCTTCTATCCATTCATTTTCCCATCTTGTAAAGGAGCTTCATAAAAAATTTGACAGGTATGATTACCAAGATGCTATTAAAATAATTAATCAACTAAGAATGAAGCCTAATGAGTCAACTAAGGATTTTTCTGATCGGTTCCTTCACCTTTGCGATCAATTTATGGGAGAAGACATGGATTAAGATTTATTTAAACAAAATTTTACAAATTTGGTTCATATCTCTTTGCATGGTGAATCTGAACCCCCTGATGTTTTTACTTCCCCAACTGTTGTAAATCATGAGACACTTCGAATTTCAAAGGAGAAACTTACTACTCCTTTTGTTCCTTGTCCTCCTCCTCTTCTAGTATCAATTCGAGTGCCTCCTTGTGATAATAAAGTTGGGAAATCTACATAATACATTCCTAACCCATCTCTTCATCCTCCTCCTGCTTTTCATGATTCAGATCTAATGGAAGGAACCCCATAATGGCTCATGGAGCCTAGGGTAAAGGCTAATCCTTTCATTCCTCAAGATGGTATTGGCACTCTTAACATCAATCTTGAATATATTCCCATTGAAAGTGTTACTTCTTCAAGGGACATCTGTCATCCTCTATCATCTATGTGTCATGATTCTACGTATCATGATCTGCTTGATCAATCTTCTCCACCAACTAGCTCTTCATGCTCTCCTAATTTTCTAGTTGATCGTTCAAATTGCAATCAAATACAAGGTAGTCGCATTACACTGGTAGAGGAGGAGAAAAGTGAAAAGACTTTTGATATCTCTTCCATTTTTCAAATTCCCCCATGTCAAGATGATGTGTTTCCATTCTTGGATGATTTTCAATCTGCTAATTTCATTAATGAATCAAACACAATCAATTCTCCCAATCAATCCATAGCCTTGCGAAAAAATCATTCTGGCGATGATGACTTTGTTGATGTATGTGATCATGAATGCCAAAGTGCATCAGCTGATCTTTTGGTTTCTCACAAATATTTTAATTTATATATAGAATCTGATTCGGTCAAAGAATACCTTTTGATTGAAACTTGCTCTTCATATCACTATCCCTTGTGTTATATTGTTTGCAATGCATCTACTTGCGATGAAGATGCTTCATGATTTTCAATTTCTCCATCTGATGAGTTAAATTCTCAATTGACACAAGGTAGTGAGTTTATCCATGACATGAAAGGAAATAATCAAGTCATTTAGTATTCTTTCAATCCCTCATCATATCTTGTTTTGCATGAAGACAACTCTTCAAATAAGCTTGTTCATGAAATTTCTCTGATTCATACATCTCCAAATTTGTGATCAAAAGTATCTTTCAATCTAAGTAATATGGTTATTGAAGTAGTAAAATACGATCAAATTAATGAGAAAGATGGTTTCCATTCGGTTAGTAGTAGTCCCATTCAAATTGGAGGAAGCAGTTATCCTCACGCCATGCACGATCTGATTCAATCATCAAAATGTGATTTTACAATCCCTAAAAGTTTAGGGACTTATCAAGAAGTCAAGGCACTTCACCTTCCATTGATGGTTATTTCAAGATCTTGTGACTCTGGTAATCCCCTCAAACTTAGTCATATTTGGTTTCTCTCTCATAATCCTTCTCTTTGCATGGTTTCACTTGATGTATATTTCATTTTGAAAAATGTTTGGTATTTCATATGCAATTTTTCGAACTTTTGAGATTTGCTTTCTAATTGGATTCAAGCTTTTATTTCACGTGATTCACCTCCATGCAAGGTTGTTGTACTTTACTCGAGTTTGAAATATGTTTCTATCATAGAGTCATGGAATTTCAAAGACTATCTTTGGCTGAAGGAATCATGCCTATCAAATTCATTTCTTAATAGTCAGCTCCTAGTTTTTCTTTTGAATGTTATATTGAAAATATTTCCCTTCACCGCACTGGAAATCCTCTTGAGTGATAATGAGTGCATGATTTATTGCGCAAATCAAATTCTTATTTGTTCACTATGTCCTGACTGGTTTCATGTGTTTGTTGTGCTGGAATTCCTTTTAAATTCTTTCAATGATTACGATACTTGTATAGTTTTTCACCAGTTACAAGAAAATGGTTTGTCACATTCAACATGTGAGGAAGTTGGTTCTATTATTCAGAGCATTCACAGAGCTGTTCAAATTTATCTATTTTTGTTAATTACAAACTAGGACTTTGATGCTTTAATCAACCCATCTAATCATGTTTCTATCTCTAATCACTATCATTCATATTATCATTTTCCCATCACTACATCCAATGGAAGTTGTTTTACACCCTTCATTCTTTCATGGTTTAACATCGCGTATTTGGGTCCTTGTCAAGTAGTTGAGGCACTTCCGCACTCGCTGATGGTTATGTCAAGTCCTCACTATCCTGAAACACCCACTGAATATGATCATATCTATTTCTCCTCACAAGATTCTCATCATAATCCCATGCCTCTAATTAAACTTTCATCTTTTCAAAGATTTCAAGGTATTCTAGAGGATTGTAATGAATTTTACTATCCAATCGTTGAATGGTTGGAGCAATCTTACATAGCAAGCTCCATCGCAAATAAAAAGTTTCGACCTTTCCCGACGCTTGCTAAGGAGTTCGATGTAGATGGAGACACATTCACAAGAAGCTTCTGAGGTTTATTGAATGATGGTTTTCATCAAAAAGGTAAGAATGTGGGATGGTTAGTAGTGGCTATGGCATATTTTTCTGTTGACAAGAAAGACCTTCAAATTTTTGTGCAAGCTATTTAAGTTCTTATCTTTTTTGTTGCACATTGCTTTATATCTTTTTTAATTTCTCATATCTTTTTGGATGCAGGTCGGGAACATCTACGGTGGCTACATTGAAAATTTCATTATACGTGTCCCTGACCTTCTTGTTGTTTAGGTTAAGAGTAGGACTAGTTGCATTCTAGTTTTCCCTCTCTTCCACTCATCTCGTACTTGTTCTCTTTAGTATTTCTTGTCTTCTCTTACTTTTGTCTTGCATCATGTTTTGGTTTAGTCTCCTTTTTCTTGTGCTTTGGTTTTGATTTTTTTTTGTCGTGTCTTTTCCTTTTGTTCTATCAATAAGACTTTGCATGAAGGGTGTTCTATTTGGGCTCGAAAGGTAACATGGAAAAATAGAAAAGAACTTTGTGACATTGCAACATTTGGCTAACTCTTTGTCCTTCTTCCTTGTCTTGGTTACACCTTTTAGTTGATGATGTTCCAATGTAAAATATGATCCTTGCATAAGGAAAGCCTTTCGTTGAACCATGATCTCCATGTCTATTATGGAAACCTCATGCCTACTCTAGGGTTTTTATGTTTTGGTGTTTTTCAGGTTGATCCAATCAAGTAGAGAAGGATAAGGGGAAAATATAAATGAGAAAACCAATATCAGAGGATTTATATATGCTTCTCTGAAGGGACAACCTATCGTTCTCTCAATAAGTTGCGATCTCTCTTTCGCCCATGAAATAAATAAGTTTTGATGCATAGTCCTATATAAAATAAATAAATAAAGGCAAAAGAAGAGAAAGGCTTCATGCGCAGATAGGTGAAGAAAGCAACAATGTCAAAGTATTTTCTAGGCTTGTTAGCAATGCAAATATAATTTTTGTGTCCCTGAAGTGACTCTGTCATGGTATTGTCCAAACCCATTGGTAGTGAAGAAACACCAGAGATGAAAAAGCACACTCTTAAAATCTAAATCTTGCGAAAATCATTACCCTTTCCTAACTCGAAACATTGTGTGATCGTTGACCTTATGTTTGTGTTTAACCGAGTAAAGGAAATAAGGGGACTATGTTTTTACACGGGGTAGGTGGGGAATCCATGGTAATCTAAATGATGAATCAATACTCCCCAAAGAACTATAGCCTACATGAAATAATTGACCAAGGTAGAGAAGCTGGAGTTCTACCAGTGTGTCACCAAGTGTTGTCACTACGACAAACACCCTTCAAAATTTTTTCTATGCTCAAATTTGGGAGCATACTATGGATCTTGCAATTGGTCGTTCCATAGTCACTTCTTGGTCAATTGATGCTTTTGATCTCCCTTCTTGGATTGGAAGTTTCAAAGTCACTTTTTCACACATGCTCAGTCCGCAACAAGTTCATGAGTGCATTCTTTATGCAAGCTTGAACAAGAATAGCATGGTCCATCAAGACTGTGCATGTGCGATGTCCAATCCATGTCAACAGTTAGTGCACACTAACATCAAGAGTTTCTCACTTCTAGTTGCATTTGTACTTCTATTTTGGTGAGTTTTGCAAATTGTCACTTTCGCGCACCTTTGTTTTCACAAGTGTTGTTTTCATGTTTTCGACAATTGCTTTTCTTTCTTTCACTCTAATTAGTGTCACTTTCATGTTATCTTTGCTCTATCATGTGTTTCTTTCACTGTCATTTTCATATCGAAAGTGTCATTCACACTTTAGCAATTGTCATCTTCTAGCATTTAAGTGTCGCACAATGATATAAGCTACTTTTGGTTTGTTTCTAGGGTAATCTTTGTAAATGAGTTGTTCTTATCATGTAAACATGTATCGCACTCATTTCCATAGTTTCAAGCATTGTTGTACAAGTGTCGTCACTATCATTGCAAAATGTATCTTTAGTATTGCACTTGTAGTGAGCTGTCACAAAGTTGTCGCATTGAGGATAAGTATGTTTTTCATGTATTTTGAGTGTTCCTTGTCATGTCATCAAGTGATATAAGTGTGTGGGAATGTTTAATTCTTGCTTTGGTTCAACTTTTTCTCACTAATCCAACACTTAGTTGGAACTGGGAAAACTCACCAACTGAGCCACTTAGCCTCAGTCAACCCTCCTAGACTACGCATAACACAGTCTCAGTCCTCAAGCAACAACCTTTCCTCTTGGCACTACACAGTCTCTTCCCTCCATAACTACACATTGCGTAATATCAGTGCTTAAGAAAACCCCTCAGCTCCAGAACTGCACAACCCTTCTCTCTAGCCCAACCTGAACTGCACATTGTATAGTATCAGTCCTCAACCCTTAGCCTTTAGCTCCTAAACTATGCAATTGCGCAATCACTTGGCCTCCCTGCCTCCCAGAACTATGCAGTGGGAAAATTCAAGGCTCAAGCCTCAAGCCTAAGTCCTTGAGTCCCTCAACTACACAGTCCCTCTGTCTGGGCTTCCAAAACTACGCATTATGTAGTCTCCAGGCTCAAGCCTCCAGCCTAAGTCCTTGAGTCCCTCAACTGCACAATGTCTTTCCCTCTGTCCTTCCAAAGCTATACAGTTGGCATTTTCAAGCCTCAAGCATAAGCCTTGAGCTCTTAAGCCCCTCAAATACGCAATATCTTGAACCTAGCCATCCTGAACTGTGCATGACATAGTCTCAAGCCATAGTCCTAGAACACAGCCTCTGGAACTGTGAAATCCCTTATCCAATCACTCAACTAGTCACCAAGTCCATCTCTAACAGGTGAATTCATGAAATATGTCAGATTAGGGGTTTTTTGGACTGATGTCGGCTTCTCATGAATGGTTTTCAGTTGCAGGTACTCTATCTTATCATGACATGATGATGATGGAGTAAAAGGAGAAGGGGACCATGCTAGAAGACACATATGGAACTGAAGCAATAAGATGATCATTAGGCGAGAAGATGAAGAAACACTAGATTACAACAAAAGACCAAAGATCAAGACTGCATGAAGACTCCATTTGATTCACAAGTCTTTCCAGAGTCAGTATGAAGAACAAACCATATCTCTCATGAAGATGAAGTATTGGATACATATCGAAAAAAAGAAGAAGCAAGAAGGACAACTTGGCACTGCCACATCATCATGCAGACCATGTCATCAGTGTCATGTCATGTCCTATCACAAGTCATCATGTGCCACGTCATTTATGGATTATGTAAATTGTATATTGGAAAATGTAATGTAAATTGGAAGTCCAAGAGTCATCCATGTAATGTGAAAAGTCATGTGGGAGTCGAAAGGTCATAGAGAGAAGTCATGAGGGTAGTCCAAAAATCACATGGGAGGTGAATGATCACCCCATTTGTTATATATACACCCTCACATGAAAAATAATTTTCACCTTGGTTCCTCCTACAGAGTGTTGGAGAGGAAGATAGTTGTTTTGGAGGAGCAAGTGACTTCTCTAATGCTCCACTGTTGGGCATAGTGGTGTTTGTTGTCTCGATGTATCTTAGAACTTTTACTTAATTTAGAATATCGTTGAGCCAGCAAGATTTCATGCATATATTGTGAATATTTTAAGACTATTCTTTGAATGTTTACAATGTATGTTGTTTTCATCTGTACTAAGAAAATTGAACTATTTTGGTGGCTTTGGTACTTATCTTGTTGAAGGTGTGTTGCATTTTATTTAACAAATGTTGCTTCATTGTGAACTATTTTGCTCATTGATCAATGATTCATTCATATACATATGCTCATGTTCCTTTTATAGATTAGTACTATTACTTTTCTTTAAAGGGCCCACTTTTATCTCCCCTTTCGGTGGAAGGACTTTGATATTATCTGTAGTTGAACATTTCACAAGGCATACGCACTTGTTGATTCAAGATTACTTGTGCATTACTCTCTTGTGTTGAAATCTATATTCAAGGAAAATCTATAAGAATATATGGCAGTCGGGTCAATACCTTGAATGGGGCTCCTATTCCAAACGATGTGAGGTCTAATTTGGACTTCACATCAAGGAGACCCCCTTGGTTGATGGATTTCTAGCACCGTCAATAGGCCCTCAGCCTGGTTAATGGCTTCAAGGAGGATATTTAAATTATGAAACCTTGTTTTGATTTTCACAGTAAGACTCTCAACTTTTGGTTTTGTAACAAGAGACATTTGTTTCGTTTCAGCAAATTTTGATAATTCGGATTGCAAAAATGAGATAGTCAAGCCATAATAGGTTTACCTTTAGTCTTGTTCCTCCTTGGCCTGTCATCTAATGTCCTGATATTGAATTTGGTAGCTTCATCTTGAAATGGAGTGTCAACTTCTATAGTGTTAGTATCATCCTCATCCATACAAAACCATTGTATTTGGTAACATCTACATATTCCTCTACGACTTGTTTTCTTTTTTGTTTTTGTGTAGCTCTCACATGGTATCAACATTGGGGATGATCTGTTGGTACTGACCCTTCTCCTTCCCTAGTAGTTAATTTATTTGTTACTAGTGAAAACATTTCTTTGGGATTAGTCCTAAGCCTCTATGAGAACAAAACCCAAGGGATGCCAATCTATTTTAACTCATCAATGACAATAATTTTGATCAAGACCTAGTGAAATAATGTGGTGTTAGGGTTTTTCAGTTGCGAATTCCTATGGCCATCCATGTTAGACTCTTTAGGCGATAATGGGGCATATTCATAGCCTTTATCCCTACCATACACATAAGGATTTGTATGTGACAATTATAAACCTTACTAAAGCGACCTTCACATGTAATGAATTTTTGGAAAAAATAAATGGCATCCCTCCATAGCGACTGCAATGCTTCTCATCAAATCCCTTGTTTCAAATTAGGTAATGGTAAGGGATCTTTAAGAAAGGAGAACCAACTTTTACTGGAAATATTATGATTTTTATAACACATTTCACCGTCTTATGGAATCCTAATCACCATTGCAATGGTTTCTTCATTCATGATGATCATGAGTTGGTGTACCAGGGCTCAAGCTCCATTCGCAAATTCCAGGGCTATTTGTGTGTCATTCCCTTGGAATGTTTCAAGCAACATAACCCATTTTTCTCTGACATCCTAGACCATTGGATTTGTGCAAATGCCCTCAATATCAAATGGTTCAACTCGAACCACCATTCCTCCCATAGCTCCATGTGTACTTTTCTCTTCCATCGATCGGAAATTGCTTGCTGCTTTAGCCTCTGTAATCTCCCTTATTCACCTTCCTACACTCTAAGTTGCTTGTTCCAATAGTGGTTCTTTGTCATAGCATTGACCTTTGGTTCAATCAGTATTGAGGTCATGTGAAATCTCCTTGGGATTGCCTTGTTGCTTCCATAAATTCTTCGAAATTATGGCCTGACTAGCTGACTATGACATGGATGTGAATCAATACCCATCACTGCTTGTGCCATGATTATCCCATAACTAGTGATACCACCCAATAATGTGAAATGATGCTGGGAAATATAATTTTGTGCTATAAAATATGGCACAGGCGTCGTTTTGTTAAAGGGAAACATTTTGTTACATGATGACTATAAAGCGACCTAGGGTAGTCATTAATTTATGAAATAATCATCATATAATAGCCACAAAATAGGATATAACATTACAAACCAACCAATGGTCCTTGGCTTAATCACAAAGGGTAAGAAGTGATTTTGAAAAGGGACTATAGAGATTAAGTGGGATAAGCAAAATCATGATATTCTTAACATATTACTAGCTTCTTAAAATCATTTTAGAAAACAAATTAAAAAGAAAATGTTTAAAGAGCACCTAACCCATGATGAGGAGCATGTAGTATGTGCCATTCATTTTCTCGAGAGATGGCCTTGAAAATACTATCATTATCCTTAACATTCCTACAAAATTATAACCCATGAGATTGATGATGTATCTGGACCACATGGCATTATAAATGTCATGTTGCATAAACAAAATACATATATTTTTATTCTTTTCTTTTCCTTTTCCTTTTCCTTTTTCTTTTTCCGAACTATGTCAATGAAGACCTTGGTTTTACAACATAAGTCCATCCAATTGTGCCTCAAAATGTTTTTGTAGCTAGAATTATTTTCATCTTAGTGATATTAGTCAATGCCTTGTTTTCTAACATCACTAAGTGATGATAGCACATGAAAAGGGAGTGGATCAACCGCCCTTTCTACAACTTATAGATTTGATTACTTTACTAACTCCTTAATGAATTCTTTTTTGGAACTAATTGGTCCTACGAAGTTGAGAGCTCATATTTCATAAGGCTCTATCATAACTTCTTGTTGTCATGACATATCATCTAATTGTGTTGGTTTTCCCATTCTTTAATATTTGTCATATCTTCCGAGACATATTTTTTTATGAAGACAGTTGGCCAGTAATATCATTGTCACAAGACTTTGTTTGCAGTGCTTTTATCAGCAAAGAGCCCCCCACAAGGCTCATCGTGACATGGCTTCAGGATATCATAAATTTCATCTTCCTGAACACATTACCTGATCACATGATTGGACCCCATTCAAAATAGAGTACTTAACACTATCTCTGACAAAATTTTGTCACTCTCTTGGCAACAAAAGTGTTGGGGGTTTCCCAACAACCAAATAGTTAGAAATATCTGAAAACCAAGGTGTATTAATAGATAAAGCAAACAAATATTCAACGAGGAAAACATCTTTTGTAGATTAAATTCATATTTTTTATGGAGTCATGATAGGAAATCAATGACTACATTTTCCTTTCCTGGATTATCAAAGATAGTAATATCCAATTATATCAGAAGAAGAAGCCACCTAGTCACTTTACCATGAGTAATAGGTTTGTCCAAAAGATTTCAAATGGAAGAGTGATCAATGTATACAAATACAAGATACCTAGTAATACAATGTCAAAATTTATTAATGGTGTGAGCCACGATAAACAATTCTTTTTTTATTATAGTGTAATTCATTTTAGCTAGGGTTAGGTTCTTACTGACATAATAAATGGCATAAGGGTTTTTCTCTTTCTTTATTCCTAATACAACCCCAATGGTCATATCTGAGGCATCAGTGTGAATGTGAAAAGGTAGGGACCAATTAGGGCCCCACAAAATAGGAGCAATGGGTAATTTTTCTTTAAGGGTATTAAAGGCCTATTGACATTGATCAGTCCAACAAAAGTCTATAGCTTTTGTTAGGAGATGGAATAATGGAGAGGCTATAGTCATAAAATTTTCTATAAATATTTGATAGTAACTGACATATCTTAGAAAGTTGCAAACATCCTTTTATCTAGCTGGGGTTCACAATTTGAGAATTACTTTTAATTTAGTAGGATGCACCCAAAATCCATCAAAAGAGATATGATGTCCTAACACAATTCCCTCAGCGAGGATTATTTGGCATTTTTCATTAATGAGAGAAAGGTTTGTCTCTTGACAATGAAGTAATACCTTTCCAATATTCTTCAAAACTCTTCAAAAGTTTCCCCATATACCGTAAAGTCATCCATATATATTTCAATACAGTCATTGTTCAGGTCGGAAATATCCCAAGAAAAACTCATTGGAAATTTTTTGGAGCATTACATAACCCAAATGGGAGTACTCGGTATGCATAAGTTCCCCATAAATAGTTAAAAGTTGTATTTTATTGATCTTCAGGGGCTACCTGGATCTCATTGTAGCCACTGAATCCATCAAGGAAAGAAAACAATTTCTTACTTGCTAGGGTATCTACTACTTGATCGATGAAAGGTAAGGGGAAATAATATTTTAAAGTAGCATTATTTAGTTCTCAAGAAACACACTCACCATTTGCCATTATTTTTAGGGACAATGATCAAGGGTGAGACCCACTTGCTATCAGAGACATGGTAAATGAATTTTGTGTTCAACAACTTTTGTAATTCCTCCATCACTATGTTCTTCAATGTTGGACTCATCCTCCTCTGGGTTTCCTAATACGTTGAGAATCCTCCTTTATATAGATGTGATGGGTACATAAACTGGGAGGAATCCCCCTTATGTCAATATAATCACAAGAAAAATAATTAATACTTTTCCTAAGCATCTCTATAAGTTTCTTTTATTATGAGTGTTCTAGTTGGGCATTAGTGTTCAAAGCTTTTTCGAGGTGAATTCCAATAGCCTTAGTTTGATTTTCTATAGCAGTATTTGGTGGGGCTATTTTGTCTAGTTGTTGCACAAATTGAATGGGTGAACAAAGTTTCCTGGGATTATTTCCCTAAAATTTCACTAAGTGGTGAATTGTAGTCGATGTGGGGATGTGCTATAAAGGTACAAATCATATCATCCTCAGTATTTTTCTTAAAACTTGAAGCTCGGTCAAGGGTCAAGAGAGGTCAGGAATATTCTTCATCATTGTCTTCAAACCAGAGAGCGTTCTCATGGTCCAAAGAAGGTTTAGCGGGGGGATAAAGAGTTAGCTTCTTAGTGGAATTTCCATGGGAAATAGTCATATACCTAGACCTACAATTGATATTGGAATCTATTGTAGCCAGCCAAGGTCTTCCTAAGATTAACAAGTAGCCTCCAAGATTAGCTTTAGGCTAGAGAATCATGAAGTCAGCTGGATATTCACATGACTCTATAGAAATGACAATATACTCCAACATTCCTTTTGGTTTTATGGTAAACCTACCAGCCAATTAAAGGACGGTGTGGGTTGGTTGTAGACCAAGTAACTTGAGTTTCTCCATGGTTTCTTTTGTTATAACATTTATGGATGCCCCTAAATCTATTAAGGTATGGGCTATGGGGATATTATTAATGTTATAGTAAGGATGGGGCTTCTAGAATCCCCACACCTTATCATGGACACTTTTCCTGACAATAAATCTGTTAATTTCCCAATCATATGAACTATCTTGGGATGATCTTGCTTTTTCCTTCCTGACTTCTTCAAACAAAGTTCTCAGACTGCCTTTGCATAGATAGGGACATCCTTAATGGCTTGAAATAGTGGAATTTTCACACATACATTTCTTAATTATCCCAAGAAATCAAACTCGGGTTGCACAAGGGGGCTTTCCAAGACATAACCTTTCTAAATAAGGAGTATAATGTAGCTCGTTCTCATGAGATTGTTTTGCAGGAGTATCTTGAACTTTTGAGGAAAGCAATTTTGGTTCTAGGGAGTTACTGTGCCTTCTTAGATGATAGGAGTTTGATTTTGAATTAATTTTCTAGAATGTATATGGATATTTTTGCAGTCCATTAATGAAAGGGTATAAGTAGGAAAAGGAGGTGGTTCAACATTGTAGGTGGGTTGTACCACTTTATTGTTCAGGTTAGGTATAAGTTGGGTAGGTAATTGAGGTCTTTGTGGAGTTTGGGAAAGTTGATTAAAAGGTAGCTAAAGTTGTTGCGGATGTGCTTGAGGGGGAGCTTGTGGTACCATATTTTCAAAGGGGAAAGATCCTCTCTAGCCTGGGGCCCATCCTTGATTTTGCATCTGAGGGGGCCATGGCACATGAGGATACCATCTAGAATTTGGAGTAAAATATTGGGAAGTTTTGGATGATGTAGATCGAAATGATTGAGGGGGGCAGAGTTTCATTTAGGCTACGAAATTTATTTGCTCAGTTTCCTCATTAGCCTCTTGAAACATTGTATTAAGCCCTGGTAGAGAAGGACAATCTTGAGTGGAATGATTTTTGCTCACAAATATTACATGCCTCAACATTGTTTAAAGGAAATTCTCGAAGAGGATGTTTCTTTCGACATATGGAACAAAATATGGCCAAAGCTAACTCAAACTCCTCCTTCTTTTTAGCTTATAGGGTATCTAATTAGGAGCTAAGTGTGTTGAGGATATGAATTTTAGAATTATCTAATAAATTCCCCAACTTAACTTTAGTCACCCCAGCCGTATTTGACCTACTAATTATAGAGGCCACATCTCGAGAACCCTTTCCATATTTTGAGCTCCCTCTAAAATATTTCTTACACAAGTCATAGATCTCGTCATATGATAGTAGAGAAACATCTCTTCTTCCCATGAGGTTTAATGTTTCAAAACAGTCTTCTTGTATGCCTTTAAGAAAAATGATACATATGGTTTTGGGGTCCAGAGAGTGTTTTGTTTTTTTCTTTGTATGTCATACTATAACCTCTCCACGCAATCCTCCATAATTTTGTCATTTTTTTGGAACATTTCGAATATTTCTTCTTTAATATCACGGACCTTACAATAGTCCTAATATTTCTTCAAAAAACAAAATGTTTTCTTCATTTCATCCCCACCTCGGATGGAGTTTCCCCTAAGTCCCACAAACCAACGGAGGGCTACATCTTTCAGAGTTACAAGAAATGATTTCAATTCTTGAGCATTCGTAGAGTAATCATAGCTACGACAAAAAACATTAAACTCAAATAGAAAAATATCCAGATCCTCCTTTGAAAGGCCATGAAATTTTGGAAAGGCAGAAAGAGGAATGTTCTTCATTTGGACCACCGCATTAGGATATTGGACGGGAAATTCAAAAGTAACTGGTCTTTTTTGTCTAGGTCCATTTACTTCTTCATCCCCCATCTTTTCTTTTCTTTAAGGCCCAGGTTTTTGAATCTTATTGGAACCTTCGGAGATTTCTAGTTCATTGTCCAATGTAGTCTTTTCCCTTCTTGGTGTTTCTCCCTTCGGTGGTTGCCCTGCTATACTATTTTTTAATATAGTGACATTTAAAGGATTTTCCTTTCACTTCTCACTTGCTAGAATGTTAGTTCAAGTGGCTCCTACTGCACCACATGGGGTTTTTATGAACTTTTTCTTCTTTCTACCTATGGTGTTCTAGTGCATCTATAATGTCCTAAATGCAATATATTCAAGATGTAGGTTACTAGAAGGGAATAATTGACAATTTCTCTTTGGTAATTTCTACTCCCAGTATCATTTCTATTTGACCTAAGGTAGGAACCTAATACTCTTGAGTGCCTCCCTGACAACAACACCAATTTAAATGACAGTGTGAATATTTGATTTCTATATGAAGAGGAATTTGTATTCACTTATCATTTAATTTGTCAACCCATGGTCGAATGACTTGTGAGGCTCTCTATGTTGTAAACAGAAACATCATAATTCCTACCACTTCTACATATGGGAAACCACAATTAAGAAAACTTACTAATGATACAAGGCTTAAGTCTAGATAGGACCTGTTAGCCTTGAGGTGCAGTGCTGCTATTTTAACGGAAATGCCCCCTGTTTTAGCTCCGATGGTCCAAGTATACTCTTGCTCTGCTTTGGCCAGAAGCCTTTAAAAACCTGAGACCATACCATTATCACAATACAAAGGAAAACACGGGAAAACCCGCAGCCAAACCATAAGTCGACTTCAAAAAATTATACACCCACGCTCATAAATATCGGCAGGTCCACTCTCAGTTCATCTCCTTTCCGTTGCGCTCTCCATTCTCTAATCTTCAATCAGATCGATATTCGTTGCCTAACCACCATCCAACAACCCCCGTACCCCACTTCCCACCAGTCACCCGAGGAGGAAATTTGTTGGCGTTGTCAGTTGTTTTGACAGTTGAACAGTGAACTGAAATAATAGAATTCATGGCCGAAAAGGGAAAAAACAACAGCACGATGCAGCCGAAACAATAGAAATGATCATAAAACATCGCTAGCAAGAGTGAACCACCTGACAGTGTGGTTAAATTACCAGAATTTGATTACTGTGCTTGTTAGAAATAGAGCTCTCTGAGCTCATGTTTGTCTAGTTACGGAATCAAGTAGTTAGAAGGCAAAGGGGATAGTTTAAGACATCTCGAGCCTCAGAGAGTTCAAGAGTATTGTAAAAAGCCTATAAATGGCTGAAAGTTTGAAGGAAGAGGGGTTCAACTTTTGGAGACTGTGGATACCCTGTTCCTCCCAGTGTCTCATCTTCATTCTAGTAATACAAGCTTCTTTTGTTGTTACATGTTCAATTTCCATCTTCTCCTTTGTTCTAAGCTTGCACTTGAATAGGTTATTCATGTTTTCTTCTATGTCTAATGAAATATAACTATCATCTTATCTCTACGTTGATAAATTAGGTTTTTCCAAGATTCATTTACTTTCTCTAGCTAGTCATTTAATGTTTTTATGTAAGTATCTATCGGTACAGTCAAGATTCTCCATCTATTCATTGAATATATAAACTATTGAGCTTTAGTGGTCGAAAGCCTTGTCAAGCTGAGGGCTCTCATGCATGTCTTGAGTGAAAGCAGAGTTGAAACAATCATCTGACTTGATCCAAATCCCAATACATTCCAATAGTTCAAAGAATGATATTGAAGATTTATATGTTACCAGGCATCTCCGAGCTACAACCTAGGAGAGTTTCTTGGAGTGCTAACATAATTGGTGTCGTTTCCGAGGAGAGGATACTGAAGCTCAGCTTCCCTGGGGGACGACACAGATCCAGCTTTGATGATAGACAAAGCTTGGACACTATTGGGTTGTAGTCATCTATCTGGCTACTCTACTGGAGGACGAATCTCTTGGTGACTCCACTCCATAGTTCTGGCTCAGCTTGTGAGGCATACTCGGAGAAATCTTTAGAAGCCATGAGCTGACCCAGTACCTAACCCTGAAAAAATCATCAAAGCAAGAAAGTCGTTGTAGAAAGGAGCATCAGGTTCAGGTAGCTCTAAACAATATTCTATATCTCTTCAAGAAAATCCTGTAATAGAACAAATACATGTTGAGAGCATAGCATCTAATACTAGCAGTGAAGAAAAAATCTCAAAGATTCATAGAGCTCCTTATTCTTTAGGTTCTCCTTTCATTGTAAGCCAAAAGGAAGCCTCTCCCCCTATCCAGCATACTCCTTTAGTCCTATCAGTCACTCCTCAACCCTTTGTCACTCAGACTTCCACTGCTCTTATAGCCAGCACAACTATGGAAGCACCTACCAAAATCGAAAGAATCATAGCTGCTAGGTGTGGACCTCTAGTACTACCCACTCCTTTGAATGCCATGCATACTGGAGAATATCAGAAGTATATACCTAACTTCACTGGGACTGAAGGTGTTACAGCTGGGGAACATCTTGAATCATTCTATAGCTATGCTAATAACCTGGACATTAGTGAAGATCATGTATGATGAGAGTCTTTGTCCAAAGTCCAGATGGAGAGGCTAGAAAATGGTTCAGAGAACTGACCCCAAGATAGATAGTAGATATTGAGGCTTTAGATGATGCATTCCTAAACCATTGGGGGGATAAGAAGGATCTACTCTACTGTCACACCGAGTTTGGGAACTTAAAGAGGGAAAATGGTGAGTTGTTGTCTGATTTTAATAAGAGGTTTAACCACATGTACAACAAGATACCAGCTGAAGTAAAACGCACCACTACCTCTGCTAAACTCACATATGCCAGTGCCTTTGATTTTGAATTTTTTCTACCATTGAGGGAGAGACGATGTGCTACCTTGGCTGATATGCAGGATGCAGCCTTGGAAGTAGAATCAAACATCATGGCTGCAGAGAAGCTCAAGGGGAATATTGATAGAAGGAGATAGAGGGGCGAAACTTCATCATCTTTAGATCCCAAGATAGATAAAATGACCAAGATGGTAGTGTCATTAGCCTCTGAAATCTCCAAATTAAAGGTTGAGCAGCACCATGGGAAAGGAAGAGTTCCTAATACATTGCTCCTAGAAATACAAATCCATATAGAAGAACTAATGAGCAGTTACAGATTATGAAAAGAAGCAAAGATTCCAATGAAGACCAAAGGGTGAAGACCCCTTTCCAGAATGTAGTAATGGAAGAAGAGCAGTTTGAAGAAGATGATGATATCCATTGTCTGGAAGACAAATGTAGTGCCTCCTTTTTTACCTTAGCTGCCTATGAAAAGTCATTATTCAATGATCAAATCTGCCAAGAGTGGGATGGTGGAGTTTCTCTGCAAACTAATGATCAACACAGATATGATATGAGGTCGAAGATGAATAATGCCAAGGAAACTCTTGTTCATAGACTTGTTGTCCCTGCAATATAGCAAGCTAATAAGCAGAAACGACCGGAAATTGATCCCATAATCCTCAAAGCTCCAGCTCACAAAATAAGAGGCCTTGACAAGTCTCCTTCTCCTTTCAGTTTTGAATCAGAAATTCAGAAGCTAAGCATACCTATACCTCTGATTGAACTAGTGAAGAATGAGTCCTTCAAGAGATCTATCCTCAAGGCCCTTGAGCCTAAAGCCATCCAAGCCTCCACTAACTATGTAAATATGCAAGACAACAAACTAGTTATTGTTCTCAGCCCAATGATTGAAAATTGTGATGACAACTCCCCATCATTTTATGTCTCTTTGTCTATTCATGAAAAAATCCTTCACAACTACCTTCTGGACACAGGAGCTAGCCATAATCTAATGCCCAAGGCTATCATGGATGAGTTGGGTCTTGACATTACCAAGTCTTACCATGACCTGTTTTCTTTTGACTATAGAAAAGTGAAATGTTTGGGATTAATCAAGGACCTAGCCATCACCTTGTCTCAGCTGCCCATGAAGAGCATGATGATGGATATTGTGATAGAAAAATGTACCTCCTGGTGAGTGTTAGTATTACAGCAAGAATGTTGCAACTCCTAGGCTGCCAACTTTACTTTTATCAACCTGGTAGTTCGTAACAAACTTCAAATCGTCGGTGCTATATACAAAAGTACTAATTCTCACTCCATGTTGTCACTTGATCAGCCGACGTGAGATCACTAGGAGCTCAAGCCAACTTATACAGATTTCAGAAGATTCTCTATGTATGATGAAAGGAAAGAAAGATTACTCTATAGATGCTATTCTAATTGCAAAAAGGAGAAAGACTGGAATGTAAAGCAAAGCCTAGTAAAGCCTAATTAACATGTTAATTCTACTTTTGCCAAAAACACTATGAAAACCATGAAAGAAATGCCATTACCTATTAAAGGAAGTAAATAGCATCTAACCATGCTATTTCTAGAATTAAATAAGCAAAAAACATATTTTTGGATTTTTATGTGTTTTTATGTAAATTTAACATGCATCTAATTTATTGTGTGAGTGTGGCAGTGAACAAGTGGCACTGGAGGGTGGTTTTGGAGCTTCGGATGATGTAGGATGGTGTGGATGGGTCTTAGGAGGTCTTAGGTGGCCTTCTGGAGGCTTTTCCCACAGTAAGCCTTCAAAAGAAAGCCTATAAGAAAAACTACAGGAGGACACAGGAAAACTACAGGAGGAAAACAAGGAAACTACAGGAGGCCTACAAGAGGAGGCAGAGAGCAATTTTCATTGTTTTAAGGGTGTGAGCATGGGTGAAAAAGGTGGATAAAGGTTGGAATGAGGTGTTAGGGCGCCTAAGGTCTACCAGGAGTCACTAGGAGAGTGAAAGATGATTGAGTTTGCTCAAGGAGAGAGGAAGAAGTTCTATGAAAAATGAAGGAAACTAGGGCAGAATTGAGGTGAGGTTTGGGAGACCTGTAGGGATGGATCAGATGGAGGATGGGATTATTGGTAAGCTGGCCTACTACTAGAAGAGATATAATGCATAGAAACTGACAGTCAACCAAGAAAATCAAGCAATCAATGAAATGAGTGCATTCTAGGAAAAAAAGAGTTTTGCATTAAAATGGCCTAAACTATGATGTGCAGAAGGAAATGTTGGGAAATGATGTCAGGAAGGAAAGCATGGAAGAGGGCTATTGCAAATCATGAAGTGAACATGATAAAGAAGAACTAAAGTAAAGCAAAACTGGACTATCAACCTAATAAAGAGCTGCAAACACTAGAAGTCCTAGGAATGAGGAAAATATGTGCTTTAGGGGCAGCAAGAGAGTCTTTTCCTCAATTCATGGTCCCAAAGGGAGGAAGAGAAGCCAAGGCACTGTCGCCGGCCTTTGGAATCTACTCTAATCACTACTCAACCTGCTATAGAAATTACAAATGGAAGCAAATTACTAAATCATCAAAAGCAACCTATTCTTAACCATAAGAAAAATACATCTAACATCAAATCAATCTACAAACTGAAGTAAAGCATACAAATACAAGTAAATAGAAGATTGGATACTTGGATTGGGCCCTAACCCAAGAGCTTCGGCCCTCTGAGATAACTCAATGCTAGCTCAAAAAGGATTCCATCTTCATTATTAAAATAATACCAAGATTACATGAAACTGTCACAAAATAATAAGCTCGAAATTTGAGCAGAATTTACAAAGAAAAAATATGACCCTAGTGAGGCCCTAGGCCTCTCTACTTATACATTTAAAGCTACCAACAACTTCCTTAAAATAAATTAGGCTTGGCTCCCAAAACTCGAGATAACTATCAGTCATCCTCCACTTGCTCGGCTACCTTCTAGTTCATGATTCGGCTGCTTGTACTCCGAGCTTAATGAAGGGGAATTCGAAGTGAGGAGTAATAAATGAGGGGGATTCCCTCCTGTAAGTCCTCTCCTCTATCTACTTTGAGTTATTGCTACAATTTGACCACTGGATCCTTGACTTTGACCTTGAAATCCATCAATAATCTGCATTAAATACATGTTAGACCACATGGCATAATAACTAACTCAACTCACCCTATAAGCATAAATATAATCAGAAAATCATACAATAAGCTAAGAGAATGGTTTATTTGACTAGGTTAAGAGGTAAAATGAGCCCATATAGTTACCCATTTATGAGGCTCATCATCACCCCTACTAAAGGTGTTGCTCATCGTCTGAGCAACCTAGTCAATCTCTTCGTCCTTTATGGCCTTGGTGGCCTCCCTAGCATTCTTGATCTGAAATCACCCGTAAATGATCTCGGAGAAATAATGAAGGTATTACAGACTCAAGTGTTGGAGCATGACTATGTTATTTTATGCAACGGATCGATAAGACTACGTAATACACAAACACTAAAGCAGTAAGAGAAACACAATAAGCAAACACATAAACACAACAAGTTTAATAAGGAGTTCACCCAATCCTCCTGGGCTACGTCTCCTAGTCCAGCCTTCAATGGTGGCCTTTCTATTGTGTTTTAAAAAGAATATTTTTTACAATAATGAGCTCAATTTGAGTCTCACTCAACAGATGATGATCAGTAGGATTCTACTTGGATCCCCCAAGTCTCTAGAGTACACAAACTCTCCTTACTGAATCTCGACCTCAACTGGACTCAGTGGTATGAGTCCAATCTGGTACTCAATACCTAACAGGTATACACAGAAGAGTTTTCTTGAACCTCTCAAGCCTTCTCTAGAATTCACAGACTCTCAGACTCTCTTTATCTCTGTCTGGCTCGATGCTGCCTTTGCTCTGCAGGTCAACTCGGCTTCTCTGTTCTCTGAAATTCACTTCTCTCTTACCTCTCAGCTTTCTACTTCTCTCTCTTTGCCTCCTCGTACTCTCTGTCCATTCGTGACTTAAATCCAATCCTCTTCCTGACTGTTCATTTCCGCTTCCCATCTCTCTGGATCTCCTACCTCTATCCGTTTGAATTCCCCTGCTTTGTGTCATCATCACTATGTAATGCTTCACAGAGAGGTGGCCACCTGTTTCCTCATGAACTGAGCGTCAGTTCTCTTTGAACAGTCATTATTTCTGTTGCTCCAAGATTTCCCGTGAAATTGATTCCTCTACCAACTCATCGGTCATGTCGAACCTCAAATCTTATGTGACTCAGCCTATTTCCCTGTCGAATCCAGTCATCCGTCATATCATTTCTCTTTCATTGATCTGGGTCCTCCAGATCCTACAGTCTCCGTCCATATCGGGTAGGTAAATAGCATGAATTTTACCCGTTCGATGTGAGTGGTTTTCTCTCCCATCCGTCGGACGAGTGTCACCCAGTGTATGGCATCGGGCGGGACTCGGTCGAACCCGCTTATCGCTTGAAGCCCTTTCGATATCCTACCAGTTTTAGTGTAAATCCCCGCTTTTTGAAGAGATCAGTGATTCCCATATGGTTTTATGCTTTTCTCGAGACCAAGAACTTAGGGGATTTCCTTCACTAAGGGGGATGCCCTGCGATACACGATTAGTTCTTTAGCGCTAATCGTGTATCAGAGACTACCCCTGTTTCTGGATTTGACCTCCTGTTTATCAATTTGTGCCAACGTACAGTTACCATGGGCCAACGGTCTACGCACTTTCACTAAGGGTCCTCGTTGCTCCTTGCTGATCACAAATTTCCATTGTTTAGAGGTTATTTCTAATAAGCTCGTTCTCCATAAGGCTTTGAAACTTCGGCATGAGTTTTTATAGAGTTCAAGAAATTTTAAGAGTGCTTAAGGATCTAAATCGGATCATGGCCTGCCCATTGAAAAAGATTTTGGACCACCAAAATTTGGTTTTCAAGCATCAACTAAGTGAGGTATAGCTATCTCACTTGTCCAATCTCTATCCATTTTGCACGGCTTGGCTTTGAACCCTTGAGTCCAATCCTGAGGTACTCAACATCTCCTCTACGTGTAGTTCTTACTTTTCTGTCCAGAACTGTATCTTCCGACAATTCATTAAGATATTTAGGTAATATATCAGCAATAGAAGGTTCAAATAGTCTCACGTTGTCTGCATTAATGACTGAGTAGATGTGCATGTAAGCTAGTAAATCAAGGTGAAAATCATTCTCACCAATCTTCTCCAGTATCTTGAAAGGTTCATACCTTATTGGCTTTAGCTCTTTACCTTCACCTTGCATTTTGTCTTTGTTGATATATAGCCATACTTGATCACCAAATTGGAAACTATGCTCCATCCGATGCTTGTCATGCCTTGCCTTGTATTTGGCTTGGATCTTTTCCAGCTGTTCCTATACTTTCTGGTGAATCTCTTGGATTTGTTCAATGAACTTGGTTGCCTTGTCCAAATCACTGTGTCCATCAACTACTATGTCTATATCAAAGGCAAAATCCAAGGGATACCTTGGTGTGAAACCAAAACAGGTATTTAAAGGAGATCTCTGTGTAGAAGAATGTTTAGCTCAGTTGTAAACATGTTACACATAACACAAATGTTCATGCCAAAGTTTGGGATGCTTGTTGCAGTAGCCTCTGAGCAACTGGATCCCTATCCTATTGACCACTTTTTTCTTCCCATCTGTCTGTGGATGAAAGGTTGTGCTTTTATTCAATTTGGTGTCCATCAGTTTTCACAGACTCGACTAAAACTTCCCAACAAATCGAGAATCTCGATCAGATACAATGGAAGTGGGTAACCCAAAATGAACCCATACATGCTGAAAGAACAACTTTGCATTTTGTTCAGCTGTAATCTGTTTATTACAAGGTATCAAAATACACATTTTGTTGAACCTATCCACAACAACATATAAATAGTCATGACCTTTCCTAGATTTAGGCAGTCTTCCAACAAATTCCATGGAAACACTTTCCCAAGGATGAGAAGAAACTGGTAGTGGAGTGTACAAGCCTAGTTTTCTATTGCTAGGCTTGCTTTTAGCACACATGGTACACCCTCTTACATATCTAAAAATTGTCTCGTTCATTTTCAGCCAATAACAAAATATTTGCAGCTGTGCAACCGTTTTACTTACACCAAAGTGACCTAATATTAGATAAGTGTGCTTCTCGAATTATCTTTACTCTTTCAGTTTGTGGAATGCATAGCTTCCCACAATGATACAAGCCTAGTTTTCTATTGCTAGGCTTGCTTTTAGCACACATGGTACACCCTCTTACATATCTAGAAACTGTCTCATTCATTTTCGGCCAATGACAAAATCTTTGCAGTTGTGCAACTGTTTTACTTACCCCAAAGTGACCTGATATCAGAGAAGTGTGTGCCTCTCTAATTATCTTTACTCTCTCGGTTTGTGGTATGCAGAGTTTTCCACAATGATATAAGAGTCAGTCCTTCACATGATAGTCTAATTCTTCTACCTTTTTGCCTTGACTCAAAGTTGCATATACATCTTTAAAGTCTATATCTTGAGCATATTGTTCAATGTAACTTTCATGTAGTACAGAATTATGCTTAAGTATAGTAGATGCATTTATAATTGGTCTAGATAACATATCTGCAACTTTATTGTGTATGTTGTTTTTATATCTGATGACTAAATGAAACTGTTGTAGAAAACCCATCCATCTATAGTGTCTTGATTGTTGAAACTTAGTTTGGGAGTGTAGATATTGAAGTGGTTGATGATTGTATGTATAACTGTCTTTTTTCCCATTAAGTAATGTTTCCACTTTTCCACACTATGTACTAATGCATACAATTCTTTATCATATGTGGGATAGTTAACTACTATAGAATTAAATGTCTCAGAATGATAACATATGGGTTTACCATGCTGCATCACCACTGCTCCAATGGCATAGTCACTGGCATTAGTTTCAATCTCAAATGGTCTTTGAAGATCAGGAAGTGCTAGTACTGGTGCTTTACTAAACTTTTCTTTCAACGTGTCGAAGGCTTTATGTTGTTTTCCTCCCCACTGAAACACCTTGTTCAATCCTGTTAAAGCATGTAAGGGCGCTGCAATTAAGGAAAAGTTAGAAATAAACTTTCTCCAATATTGTGCTGCTCCTAAGAAGCTTCTAACCTCTGTAACAAATTTGGGTTTAGGCCAATTTACAATGGCTGCAAGCTTAGAGGGATTTATCTTCAATTCACCACCCCCTACTATATGTCCCAAATAATTCAAAGGTGTTTTTCCAAATTCACATTTTGAGAGTTTAACATAAAGACTTTCTCTTTTCAAAACATCTAGGTGTTATAGACATATTTGGGCACTGCAACCCCAATCACATATGTCCATAAACCAAGGGCTTCTAAACCCTTAAAAGTGTTGTTTCATACCCTAAAGGAATAAGGTCAACTGATTACATCATTTCCCAGAAGTTCTCCTTGAAAAGTTGCTCGGAACTAATCAAAACTGGACCATACAGACTGCTCCATGCTAAGGGTGCGATGCATCTCACCTGCTACACATAGAGGGTGCGATATATATTGAAAATCCCTTTTTTAGGGTGTGATGAGAGATAGCAAACAAATGGTAGAGGCATTTGCTAGGTGGAAACCCAGAGAATCTTCTAGAAACTACTCATATGACACTTTCCTCTCTGAATTCACCCAGGGATGAGTAAGAGATCATGAAATCTACAAGTGGAACCAAGAACTATCAGTGAAATGACACTAATCAAAATCCCAGAAGCTGACTCACCCCCTGCAAATATCTATATATGGATCCCTCATCCTAGAGATCCAGAGGCTGGAATTTTTGTATTTTGTAAGGAAGTGTTGTTGGTTTCTTTGTGAAGCATTGTATTGTTGGGTGATCTAGTCTTTTTATGAGGTGAAGAGGGCTTTCATGCTGGGAGGATGGCGCTGGATCAGACAGCTAGGTTGTAATCCTCTCTTCTACTACTTCTATCAATAAAGTTATTTGAGTTTTCCTCCATATGCATGTATATCTCTTAATCTTGTATTTGTTTATGCATGTGTATGGTTAATGTACATTTGATCCTATATTGTTTATGGTTATAGATCTCTATGCTTTAATGGTATTCTGCTGCTTTGACTCTACAGGTGTTCTTTGAAGCAGGACAAGTGAGAAAAGAGTGGTGGAAGCTCTATCAAAGGAGAAAGGAAACAAGCAAGGAGCCAAGCGAAAGACTGAGGTTGGTACTCTCTGCTTCTCTCTCATCTATCTCTCATAAAGGAAAATGCAAGTAATTTTTAATTGTGTGTTTCTAAGATAGCTACCTGTCTTAGTGGGACTAGCAGCTCTAAATGGACACTAGTTTTCCTGGAAACAAAATGGCGACCCCGTTGGGGAGCGAATAGTTTGTTTGTTTGTCCTTGTTGTTTTCTTTATAAACTACAGACGAAGCCTAAAGTTAAGCCAGATAGCCTTCGAACTGCTTTTGCTATGCAACTACAAAGTAGATCAACGCTACTTCAGTCAATATCCGAGTTGGTTTATGAACTAAACCTCTAACTTGCAAACATCCTAAGTGCCCTAGTGGTAACTCAAATAACCTCATTAGATCAACCCTTATACTTTGTGTTTACTTCCTATCATAAGCTCAGCCTAAACCCCTAAACTTAGCTGCAAATTGTGAGTAAAAACCGAGCTTAGTCGCGTCCCTGGACCATCGCAATGTCTCTCATTGGCAGCCTAGATGCATCGCACCTCCCATGTGCTGCAGGTGAGATGCATCCCTATTTCCCTTAAGGATAGGAGCGATGATTGAGTGAGACTATTTCTGCCTCTAGATTTTGGTTTTTTCTTCATTTTTTCAGCTCTATTCAGTAGTTTTGTTGTCTATGATCAGTATAGCACTATTGAAACCTTCTTCCTTTACATTATTTAGCCTCCATTGATAAGGAATTGTGAATGTTTTTTATGTATTTTTCATCATTTACAGTCCTCATTTTCAAATAGTAGCTTAATCGAACTGTCATCTTTTGATTTGAAAGTGTCGCAATTGTCATTTTCAGTCAAGAAAAAGAGTGTCGTAAAGTCTTCCTCTTTTAGATAGTTGATTACACTTTTGCCATTGTATTTAATTTGAGTTATCAATTCATTTAAGTGTCGAAAACATTTTTTCCTTTCGAAATTGAAAGTGTTGTCTTAGTCTTCCTTTCATTTTTGAAAAGAAATTGCTAAAGTGTCGCTTTGAAGAAAAGTAATTCAGGTTTGTACTTAGTTTTCTTTTTATAATTCTCACATTAAGGAAACTGAAAAACAAATACATGCATGTGAATTTTCATTTAGACTGCATGCGGAAATTGATTTAGGAAAAGTGCATTTAGTGTGTGCTCTTTGCTCTATGTTGAAAGAATTTTACTCTTCTTTCCTTAGTAGCTAGGATTTTCATTGCTAAAATAAAGTAAACAATTGTTTATCATCTTAGATTGCATATTTAGGAATTGTATATCTACATCACGAGGTGAACCTTGAAAAGCAAACTTCTTAAGAAAGATCAACTGTAAAATAAACCTCAATGAACATAAAAACGCTTTGGAAACTAACGCACAACATCTAGAAGTCTAGGCTAGAGACGTATTCCAGTGTCGTAAAACCTAGTAACTATTATTTTCATCGTAGGTTGGATGATTCCTCCTCTTTGATACGACAAGTGCTAGTACGGACTTGTGCTCCCACGTACCATCGAGTATATATTGGGAGACCACAATAGACTATATCCTTTATCCTTAGGAAGCCGTGTCTACCGCCCTATCGATCGCAATGCACTAAACACAACATTCGGGAAGATTGACGGCCGTACGTAAAAGTATATTGCAGTTTTGTGATTGGTTTGGTAATCCCTCTATCTAGACTTCCAAAGTAGTCACTTTCGTTCCTTTTGAGACTCCTTAAAAGAAAAGGTCCATCTGAGCACCTGTCACTTCAGACTCATTAAAAATCGAAGGCGACTAGAGTCATCTTTAGCTTTTTCTCAACTCCTAAAAATTGAAAAATCAAGTTGTGTCAAAGCGTCATAAAATTTATTTTAATTGGAATAACATCACTGTTCCCTCGTTGGTCTTAGGTTGAGAAAATGGAGTCCACCAATCAAGGATTTCCCCTTGGGGAGAATCCTAGTCCTTTCTCTTCTTGGGGAGATATTGGTGCCCCTTACATGGCTACATTGTCCCTTCCAAGATTGACAATTGGATTGCTAGTATGGCTTTTCTCGACCTCTATCATTCAAAACACCGTAATTCCTGAGCAATCAAATCAGCAACTAGATGATACTGGAGCTGTCCCCCCACCTTCTACTTTGTTTGTTTCTCCCTCTCCTTCTTCCTGTTTGCCTGGTGAAGCTAGTAACACTAAAAACCAAGGTACTGAGAAAAATAAGAAAGGGAAGGAGAATAAGAAGAAGAAGCCAATGACGAAAGGGGGAAACTGCACATCGTCTGGTGAAAATCCACATTCTGCACCATCCAAACCTAAATCTCCATGTATCATTTGCAAAGGGGACCACTGTCATCGAGATTGTCCTTGCATCCCACAGATCTTAAGGGACTGGTCTCCCCACTTGCACAATCTGGTGTCTTCAACCTCTGTCAATCATGTTGAGAGTACACCATCAACTAGTGAAAATGAAGTCAATGGACAGAAAGGAAGATCTAAATTTCCTTGTAGGTTGTGTGAAGGCAACCATGCCCTCCACCATTGTCCTTTCCTGGATTAAGCTAAAAGAGTCTTGGATAACCATCCTGCTTCACCGCAGCGACTTCCTCCTAGATATAAGAAACTCTTGCCAAGTCCATTGCTAGTTGAAAATCCGACTGACACACTTCTGTTGTCAATAGAAATGCCTATCATTGAAGATAAAAGCTCTGAGTCCACACCAGACCAAAGTCAACAAGTCGAGACGGCAATCGACCCAGTCTTGCCTTCAGAAGTTTCTCCTTCAGATGATACAGTCTCCAAAGAGAATGAGATCGACATGTTCAAATTCTTTTTGTTAACATAGAATTCGATGAACATGGGGGCAATCTACCTGTTCCTTTACCGCAGGAAGGAAGTTCCTCAGTTCAAGAGATTCATCTGGTCGTTTATTCGGTCCATCCTCCAAGAAATCTAGTTGCTTCCTTTGATTGGAATCTACTAGCGAGACCTCGACTACCATCTAATGTGCCATTCCAGATCATAGTACAGGCCTACAGAATGATCATGGTTGCCACTATCATAGATGAAGGGGCTTTCGTGAGTATCCTTTCCTCAACTACTTGGAAAGTGCTTGGTTCGCCATACTTCTACTTGAGATTCAAAATTTGTCAGGCTTCAATAAAGGAACTAGTCGACCGTTAGGGATCCTTCCAAATTTTCCTATAAATTTAAGAAGGAAAACCATTCATCTAAATGGGATGGTAGTCCAAGTGCCTCTAGATTACAATCTACTCCTTAGGTGTGACTACACTTATAGCATGGGAGCTATTGTTTCCTCTCTCTTTCAAGTGATGTGTTTCCGCATAAAGGCAGAATGGTCTAGCTCGTTGACCAGCTTTCATTCCCCAGTTCAAACATGGCTACTAGTCAAACGTCATCTCTAGCTGGTCCTTTTGCACAAGGAATGTCTCATCAACCTCCAGTCCATCCACTAGATGATCGTGAGTGATTCGACAAATGTGACGAAACCCAAGGGGCATGTGCCCTGGGCTGCTACGGCAAGAAAACCCCAGATATAAGGTAGGTTTCCGCGTAGGATATATGACTAGTCTGACACACTCGTCCGTTTAAGAAAATGGGATTAGTCTGGAATAAGATTCCCTCATCAAAGGTTATGTGATTGGAAGCTCCCACCTTTCACCTTTGTGTATTTCGATGGACAAAGCCAAGGAAGTGTTCTGGCTACTATGCGGACAAAATAATCTTGCAAATGCAAGGAATTCCATATGGTAACTTGGAAACTCTAATTTTCTTTATACCTGGGGGCATGAAAACCTTTTGTACGGAAGTGAAAAGCGACCAGCGTAACTCTTACCCCGTAGTTTTTACTAACTTCAACTGCTTAAGTTAGGTGATTGCTCTAGTCCACCATTCACCTTTGCAAAGGCCGACTACACCAGCAAAGTAAAGGAAATATTTTCTATGAAAACTATCCTACCTAACCTTAGTAGTTCTTTAACCCCTATGATAGTAGTTGGTCGTTCCTAGCTTGCATACAAAAGGCTCCGGAGAAAAGTTTCGCATGGGGAAATCTCCCTAAAAAATGAACCTGCTAATGAGAGACATCCTTATTATACGACTAGCACGAGTAGGTTTAAGCAAAGTTCAAGCTCGTTAAAAAATAAACCTAGTGATGAACATATGTTCCCCCAAAGTTTAAGCTCATTAAAAAATGAACCCACCTTTCAATAAATAACCTTTGTGATCACATTGCTATCAACTTTTGGGCCTTGGTCGTGTTCTTACCATCACCTCCACTTTTTAGCCGATCATATGCCTCCACTTTATTATTTACCCTTTTGAGGAACAGCCGCGATGAGTGATTATGTTAGCCACCTTCTTTACACTGTCGTGATTAAAAAGTTCCAAACTTACCTGGAACTAGCTGCTACCCGAAAATATCACTCGTTCCTCAAAAACAAGTCTCCTTTAAACCCTTTCCAGACTCGTTAAATATGAAAAGATTGTTGCGCATTCTAGCTGGTTAAAGTGTTTGGAAATAATGAGTTTTCTTTAAACCCTTTCCAGAATAATTAAATATGAAAAGATTTTTGAGCATTCCAGCTCGTTAAAGTGTTTGGAAATAACGAGTTTTCTTTAAACCCTTTTCAGACTCGTTAAATATGAAAAGATTGTCTAGCATTCCAGCTCGTTAAAGTGTTTGGAAATAATGAGTTTTCTTTAAATCCTTTTCAGACTCGTCAAATATGAAAAGATTGTTGAGTTTTCCAGCTCGTTAAAGTGTTTAGAAGTAAGGAGTCTCTTTTAAGCTCTTTTTAGACTCATAAAATATAAAAAGATTGTCGATCAATTGGCCTCTCTAGCTCGTTAAAGTGATTGGAAGTGTCATCCCTCCTCTATATTTTAATCTTTTTGGACCTGGGGGATCATTGCACAAAAAGATCAAGCGCTTGTCTTTTTCGACTCACTAAAGTGATTGGAAAAGTCATCCCTTTCGTATTATTTTATATTTTTTCGAACTTAATGGATTATACTATGAAAAGGAACTATTGGAGTTTCCTTTCCATCTCTTTTCAGACCCTCTAAAACTGAAAAGGACCAAGTTATTTTTGTCGTTAAACTCGTTAAAACAATAACGACAAACTTGTCCATTACAGAAAAGAGTGAGTTTCATTGTCGCTAGGCTCGCTAAAGCATAGCGATAGGTTTACCTAAAGGGAAAATTATAGAACAAGAATATTTTATCCTCCTCAAGCTTGACAAAAATAAAGAGGTATTGGTCAGCAATGACTAGGGAAAAATTGGGAAGAAAACATGAAGAACTTTATTGGTAGTAGGTGGCTCTTGAACATGACACTTTCACTCCATCACCATGATTGAGTCAGGTTGGGTTATTTTGTTCACCGGTCATATTACCATTGGTCCTCCGTACCATCCATTTTTGGGATAAACGCTATCAATCCATTTCAGTGTTGTCGATATGTTCAAGAGAAGTCACTCAGAGTATTCACCAACCCAGCTAATGCCTCATCCGCTGCAATACCTTCATGCTCCATTCTTTCATGACCGCCACCCTGAACCTTGTACCATCAAATCGTTTTCACATCCACAAAATCATTTTCTCCATTTCGTGTTGTAGATGTGGGATTCATCAAGGTCCTCCTACGACGGGTCACTTCTTGTCGACATCAGCTCATTATCCAAGAAGTTGACTTAGGAACAACCCTTTCAGTACTTTGAAGCTTGCATGCCTCAATGGCAAGTTTCTCACTTCTGGCGATAGGTTTACATCAATGGGCTTCGACTGAAATATTTTTTGTGGTGTTCGACATCGAATCATGTATTCACACCATGTGAATTGTACTGCAGTACCTTGAGGGTCATTATCATTATCGATGATTCCTCTCATACCTATTAATAGCTTTCATCATTGGGTGGTAATTAGGTGATGTCTTTCAATGTTCGACATTAGAACATCTTTTCACATGGATCGACTTGTACTTCGGGCAAAGATTGAAAAAGTTTGAAGACCCCGGATCTAGTTTCATCCTTCCGGGTTACGATATATTCAGGAAAATAAAGACATCAAATGTACTCCATAGCTGCATAGATAATCATCAAATCTAAGGGATGATGGCTCTACCAGAATCATCAGTCTAGCACACAAAGGATCATCTGTCCTATGTACATGAAAATGACTTTATAAATTTTAGCATGGGAATGCCCGCCTCAGTTAGATCATGAAAATATTATGAAGATAATTTATTTTATTGTATCTTATTATAGGTCACCTTCCAGTTCGAAAAACCTCGAATCCTCATGATAAAGCATTTCACCCGACATCAGAAGATTTACGACCTCATGCTTTAGGGGGCAACTATTATAGACATATTTGGGCACTGTAAACCCAATCATATATTTCCATAAACCAAGGGTTTATAGACCCTTAAAAGTGTTTTTTCATACCCTAAATAAATAAGGTCAACTGTTACATCATTTCCTAGAAGTTCTCCCTGAAAATTTGCTCAAAACTGGTCAAAACTGGACCATACAGACTGCCCCATGCTAAGGGTGTGATGCATCTCACTACTACACATAGAGGGTGTGATGCATACTGAAAATCCCTTCTGTAGGGTGTGATGAGCGAGAGCAGACAAATGGTAGAGGCATTTTGCTAGGTGGAAACCCAGAGAATCTTCTAGAAACTGCTCATATGACACTTGCCTCTTTGAATTCGCCCAGGGATGAGTAAGAGATCATGAAATATCCAAGTGGAACCAAGAACTATTAGTGAAATGGCACTAATCAAAATCCCAGAAGCTGACTCACCCCCATGCAAATATCTTTATATGGATCCCTCATCCTAGAGATCCAGAGGCTGGAATTTTGTATTTTGTAAGGAAGTGTTGTTGGTTTCTCTGTGAAGCATTGTATTGTTGGGTGATCTAGTCTTTGCATGAGGTGAAGAGGGCTTTCATGTTGGGAGGATGGTGTTGGATCAAACAGCTAGGTTGTAATCCTCTCTTCTACTACTTCTATCAATAAAGCTATTTGAGTTTTCCTCCATATGCTTGTATATCTCTGAATCTTGTATTTGTTTATGCATGTGTATGGTTAATGTACATCTGACCCTATATTGTTTATGGTTATATATCTCTATGCTTTGATGGTATTCTGTTGCTTTGACTCTACAGGTGTTCTTTGAAGTGGGACAAGTGAGAAAAGAGTGGCGAAAGCTCTATCAAAGGAGAGATGAAACAAGTAAGGAGCCAAGTGAAATACTGAGGTTGGTAATCTCTGCTTCTCTCTCATCTATCTCTCATAAAGGAAAATGAAAGTAACTTTGAATTGTTTGTTTCTAAGATAGCTACCCGTCTTAGTGGGACTAGTAGCTCTGAATGGACACTAATTTTCCCAGAAACACTAGGGTCTGCTTAACATGCTTTAAATGTTCTTCCCACGTTTTGTTGAATATAAGAATTTCATCCAAATATACAATAACAAAATCATCAAGAAAGGGTATGAGTACAACATTCAATACTCTCATGAAAGTAGCAGGAGCATTAGTTAAGCCAAAAGGCATAACCAGCCACTTATATAATCCCTGCTTTGTTTTGAAAGCAGTCTTCCATGCATCTTGTTCTGCAACTTTGACCTGATGATAGCCACTATGCAAGTCTAACTTGGAAAAATAAATAGCTTCCTTTAACTGATTTAATAGATCATCTATGCGAGGAAGGGGATAACTATTTTTTATCGTTATCTTATTCAGTGCTCGGTAATCAATGCACCTTCTCCATGAGCCATCTTTCTTTTTCACCAAAATGATTGGAGACCCACATAGTGATGTGCTAGGTTTGATGAACCCCTTCTCTAGAAACTCCTATACCTGCCTCTTGATTTCTGCATTCTCTAAAGCGGACAACCTATACATTCTTATGTTAGGCAATGGAGCATCTTGTTGCAAATTAATATCATGCACTATTTCCTTTTTGGGTGGCAGACCTTTAGGTTCTTGAAACAATACATCATATTCTGAAACAACTTTTTCTAAATCAACGTGTTGTTTAGCATCACAGCCCTCAAATACATTGGCTTTATCAGGTTTCTTTTCCTTTACAACCATCAATAAAAATTGTTTGCATGAATTTACAATTTGTTTCATCTGCCCTGAGTTTATGAGAGTATAATTATTCTTGATCTTATGAACTCTTACAATTTATTCAATTCCATCTTTAACGAGTAGATACTTGTTCTTAACTCTATAGAAAATAGCTTTTCTATCATACAAGTAAGGACTTCCTAAAACAATTCCACATATATCTAGAGGAACTATATCTAACTCAACCTCATCTACAAATGTTGACACAAAAGAAAACTTAAGTTTGCATTGTCTAGTCACTTGTAGTTGTGCTTTATCACATAGCCAACCTAATGGATATGGCTTCTTGTGAGGTGTAGTCATTAATCCCAACTTCTTTACAATTGCTTCAGAAATTAAATTTACTTGTGAGCCACTATCAAACAAAGTACCAATCTTTTGATGATTGGAAATAACTCGAATATGAAAAAGCTCATGTCTTTTCCTGTCGTTTTCTTCATTTATGTTTTCTTTTCTCCTTATTTTTGCTTGCAATGGTTTGGGATGATCCTCCAACTTTTGGGTTCCCATTCTTACCTCTAGCTTCTAGATGCATAGCCTGAATGGATACCTCATCTATACTAGTGGGATTAAACATGAGGATAGTGTGTCTCATGTAGCTGTGTAGACCACCTATGTACTTCAACAGAGTCTCAGGTGAGTCTAATGAAATTCCTAGAATCAAAGCTCCTTTCCTAAATTCTTGGGTGTAACCTTGTACACTTTGCCCTTTCAATTATCGAAGAGTTTGCCAGCTCATCATAGCTTGTTGCATGTAAGCTAGTGGATAGAACTGTTTTTTGATTGCAAAAACAAATTCACTCCAGACAGAAAGAATCTTTCGATGTTTCTTCATGTGAGGTTGGGTCCTGCCTTCCCACCATACCAAGGTAGTGCCTCCAATGCATAAGTTGGCCAGCTGAATCTTACTCTTTTTTGAGTCAATACTCTACACTCTGCAATAAACAACAATTTGTCTTATCCAATTATCCAGCTTCTCTGCATTCAACTCTCCATCATATATTGGTAAATAAAATTTAACATATAATTTAATCAAAGATGTCTTCTTTTTATGTGCAGGGCTATTAGGAGGTGTGAGAAAGTTTCCTTCTTTCCCTTTTCCTTTAGAGTGGTCATGGAGGAGAGACTCTTCTTCTCCTTTATCTTGGGAGTGTGATGAATCTGCATATCTACCTTTCTTAAACTCCCTATACATTTCCTCTACCATGGATCTCATGGCTAGGAAACTATCTATGAACTGGGGGTCTGATCCCAAGGGATTTTCTTCTGACATTTTCCTCTTATAACTATGTTATTTTATGCAACGGATCGATAAGATTGCAAAATACATAGACACTGAAGCAGTAAGAGAAACACATAAACACAACAAGTTTAATAAGAAGTTCACCCAATCCTCCTGGGCTACGTCTCCTGGTCCAGCCTTTAGTGGTGGCCTTTCTATTATGTTTTAAAAAGAAGATTTTTTACAATAATGAGCTAAATTTGAGTCTCACTTAACAAATGATGATCAGTAGGACTATACTTGGATCCCCCAAGTCTCTAGAGTACACAAACTCCCCTTACTGAATCTCGACCTCAATTGGTCTTAGTGGTATGAGTCCAATCTGGTACTCAATACTTGACAGGTATACACAGAATAGTTTTCTTGAACTTCTCAAGCCTTCTCTGGATTTCACAGACTCTCGGACTCTCTCTGCCTCTGTCTGGCTCGATTTTGTCTTTTCTCTACAGGTCAACTCGGCTTCTCTATTCTTTGCAATTCACTTCTCTCTTGCCTCTCGGCTTTCTACTTCTCTCTCTCTGCCTCCTCGTACTCTCTTTCCATTCATGACTTAAAATCCAATCCACTTCATGACTATTCAGAACTGCTTCCTAGCTTTCTGGATCTCCTGCCTCTGTCTGTTTGAATTCCCCTGCTCTGCATCATCATCATTGTGTAATGCTTCACAAATTTCCTCACGAACTAAGCGTCAGTTCTCTTCGAGCGATCATTATTTCTGTTGCTCCAAGGTTGCCCGTGAAATTGATTCCTCTGCCAACTCATCGGTCATGCCGGATCTCAAATATTATGTGACTTAGCCTATTTCCCTATCAAATCTGGTCATCCGCCAGATCATTTCTCCGTTGTTGATCTGGGGCTTCCAGACCCTACGATCTTCATCCATATCGGGTGGGTAAGTAGCATGACTTTTACCCGTACGATGTGAGTGGTTTTCTTTCTCATCCGTCGAACGCATGTCACCCAGTGTATGGCATTGGGCAGGAATCTATTAGGCCCCTATACTACTAGTGTAACCCATTATTGTTATTAGTACAACCCCCTTATTATATCGTTGTGCAAATGTAGTCCCCATATTGTTATTATTATGCCCCATAGAAGCCCACTATTGTTATTATTGTGCCCTTACATTATTATTGTTATGTTGGCTCTGATTATATTATGACTGTTGGATAGGTAAATCCCCTCTATGGATAGAGGCGATCCCTACTAGCCCAACAGGGGTCTAGCAACAATCGAACAATGCTACACCGCAGGTTCCTAGTTGTAATTAACAAGTGGGTGGGAATAACCTACTTGGATTCCAACGCTTGTTTGTCGAAGAGATAATCCTCTTGCTCCTTCGCTCCAGCCGATCACAATTCTCCGCTATCCTCACGGATGAACACCTGCACAAGCAAAAGAGAGCAAACAAGAGCGTAAAATCTACTAACAACAACTATGTATCGGTCAGGAAAGATACAATTTGCATTAATCAATCATTGAACAAATGTAAATGGAACCATAAGAGTAGTCATCTATCTTTATTAAAAAAAAGTAGAGTAAGGTACAACCGGTGTCCTGACGCTGAGTCCTTCCCTAGAGGGTCCAACCAGCATATCTTCCAAGCATTCACCTTTGAGACAAATCTCCCAAGTCAAAAGGTCTCTCTCTCACATACAAGGCA
>APFE031588658.1:99447-131624 GCA_000404065.3 Pinus taeda
AGCCCTAGAAAAATAAAAATTTCTAAGTTAATTTTACTTTAAGCGTTGATTTTAATGGTTGTTCTTTAAGGAAAAGGTGATGGAGATGAAACTTGATGGTGTATAGACTCGACTCCAATTCTCTAAAAAGATGCACCTAAGATTATTTACACTAATTTTCTTTTCAATGAATTTTCTAATTAAGAGAATTGAGAGAATGCAATTTTTGATAAAACAACTTTCTTAATAGACAATCAAAGAAACAATTCTCTTTATCTTTTCAAAGCACACAAAACATGACCACTCATTACTTCCCGAAAAATTCCTTTCTCTTTCAAAGACATCAAATGCGACTCTAAAGCAAACTTTGCAAAGGAGACCTTTTATATTTTCCTATTTAATAAATCATGTAAAACTAATCTAATCAAAGCAATTTCAAGATCTATAAAAATCTATGAAAAGTTCATTAAAAAAACAAATCAAAGGAAATTTACCTAACTTTCCCTAACAAGTAAATCTACGAAGCAAAAGCCTACTAAGATGATTCCGGGATGTTTTACTTGGCAACAATCAGTCCAAGGACTAGTTTATGCAGAATCACAAACTAATCAAAACAAAAACTCAATCTCTTTTTGTTCTTTTTGAAAATGAAATTCACAACTTTTAAATGAGCAAGCTATATTGAAATTTCGCAAAGAGGGCAACACAAAGGTAGGTTGCTCACGTGGGTAGACTTTATGACTGGTCCAACTCCTAAGAAGACTGACAAAACCAGAGATATATAAGGCTTCGCAACTTCTAAACCCAAAGTCACTACAGGGCCAACATAAAAATCAAAACCCTAAGGCTAAAATCTCAATGAATTTCACTAAAACTTTCGACACTAATGAAACAAGTGCAGGTGAAGATTTTTGACAGACAACCAGTGGATTTGGGCAGTAAAGACTAAGAAAAACAAAATCTAAAGGGGAAAAATGGATAAAATTGGAATTTTCTCAATTTTAACAGGGTACGCAGGCAGCCTGTTTAACCAGGTGCGCCTACGCTCTGTGTACAAAGATACAGTGCGTACAAGTACGCACTGTGCCTAACGCAGAGGGTGCGTACTGCTGTAAAATGAAGAAAAACTAAATTATGACTAGACTCTAAGCTAATCCACCCGAAAACACAGTCAAGCAATAAAAAAACAAAAGAAACAAGACTCTTTTCATATCAAAGTAATACTCAAAAGAAAAATCAAGCACATCAATGGATTCCCCAGCGGAGTCGCCAATTTGTCATGCGGAAAGTGTTATTTTTGCTGACAAAACTAACCTCCCTAGGAGTCTAAGACTCTCTAGTGACAAACAAGACAATTAAGAGCAATCCTTCTCTAAACATACATTATTCTATGAGAAACCAAGTGCTTTTCGATCCTACCTCAAATCCAACGCTTATTGTAGCAGTCCAGCCTTGCTGATCCAGATGAGCTCCTCCTTCACTTTAAGACCTGCATACACTAACAGTCAAACGATTACATAACACCTGAATATTTCATAAACCAAAGCATATTCATCATATAGACCAAGGAGTACATGAAATAATTCATTAACAACAAATCATTGAGAAGAATGGACTTATTTGTATTAAGGAAACAAAAAAGGAACCATTATAACCTGAGCCTTGGTGTTGTGCAAGCTACTTCCAGGGTCCAACAAGAGATTTCCTCTACTTTGACAAGCTCACCCACTTCCAATATGGCAACAAGAAAGGATGGTAATCTCTCCTCACAAGTTAACAATGGAAGTCCTAATTCCAGCAGCATCTACCCTTTGGAATGTTAAGCTTTCAACCTTCCCTCCTTTGGCCCAAGGCCTGTATTTATAGTGTTCTAGAGGAAGTTATTCAGTTCCAACATCAATGGGATACTCCCTCTTTTGGATGGGGTAGCTCCTCTCTTGATGGGATAAGTTCTTCTATCATAGGGATGCATGAACCATCTGGAGGCGCTCAATACACGTCAAACAATCTTCTAGAATGCTCTAGAAGTGACCACAAGTAACTTTTTTAAGATGAAACTCGCGCCTTTTGACCTTTACAGGAGTACGCACCCATCCCTTGACTTACAGAGCGTACAAGTATGCAAGTACAATGAGTTTGGGATGCGTACACGCAGGCAAGGTAGAGAGAACATGCGTACCCAGAGATAAACATGTTTTTTAGTGACTTTCTCTCTTTTTTTAAGTTTGACATGAAAAGCAGAGGTATAAGGCTTGACAAGGAGGATAATATGACTATTGATTGAGCCATATTAACTGCAGATAGTCATGGTGACAAATTTCAGTGTAACACTTTGATTCAACTTTGCTACAGGAGCCCCGATGAGGAGCAGCAGGATTGACTAATTGGGTAGAGATAGATGCAGATGGAGCAGCAGGTAGAGCTACAGTGCAAGAGTCTTAGGACTATATAGAGCTAGTAGGCTGCAACAATGTGAGAGGCACAGGAGTGTTGCACCAGTGCAGGATGGCACAGAGAGGTGTGCAACGGTGCAAGATGCATGGAGTGTTACAGCAACTCAGAGATCAAATAGGGAGCACTTGTCAGTAGCAGGTAGAGCTTTAGCATTAGAGTATGTTTCTAGCCCAACAGAGATGTCAGTGGGGAGTTTTTTGGTTCCAAGAGTTGTTGGAGAAACCACACTTGGTAGAAGTGTTGCATGAAGAAAATTCCAGAGTTACAGGATCGGGTTCGACTTGAAGCCTTTCTTGTTGAGAGGGAGTGTTGAAAATGACAACAAGAAATGCTAAAAATAGCAGTTTGGGTATCAATGCTGGATTAGGCAATAGGGAATGAAAAATGGAAGTGCTAAAAAGAATTGCTATTTTTAGCAGTTCAGTATGGATTCCTATTTTAGTCGATCCCACGACTAAAAATAGGAAGTAAAACTCGAATTTTAACTTAATAGCTATTTGAAAATAAATTAATTAATTCTCCATGAGTTAATTAGTTGTGAAAAATCAAACATGAAGTCTATGTGAGGACATGCAACAGTTTATCTATTAATTGAGGAATTTATCCATCAGTTAAAGGGATAAGGATGAGTTATAATTTGAGTAGTAATTAGTTTGCTCAGTTAACTGAGTCAAGTCGAGTTAGATTGATTTAAACAATTTGTTTAAATTAATGTGAGTTCAGTTAGTTAATGCATGCTTGCATATAACTGTTGCACTTTAGATAATTGAAGATTCTATCATGAATAACTCATGCATGTCAGTTCAAATAGAGACCCGGTTGAGGTCAGAGAAGGGATGGTGTACTATCACTTGGATGAATATTTTTCCTATAAAGGAAGCTCATCCATGATAAGGATTTATCTCCTTCAGGACTGCATAGTTGGATCAGAGCTTAGTGAGTGTGTGAAGAGACCAATTCACACAAGTGGCTGCACTGGACCCCAATCAAAATTGCACAAAGAAATAGGAGGCTTGGAGAGTAGACCAAAAGTTAGAGAGAGGCCTTTTACAATCTATGAGCAACAAAGGTATTGCAGAGAGAGCATGATATATTTTGAGCTAATTCTTTTTGTAATACTAGCTATATTTCTACTTGTATGATAATACAGAGTTGGGGTTTTAGGCTAAGGCTTTCCCTGGGTTATATCTTCTGTGTTATGTGTGATTGATTCCTTCTTATTAGTTATATGTGTTCTTATTGATGTTTCTCATGTTCGATTAAGCTTCCGCTAAATTGGTTGTAGAAGTAGATCAAGTATTTTGCTTTAGTCTATTGCATTATCAGGTGATCTACAGTGGGAATTTCTACATGCTATCAGAGGACAGGTGATCAAGGAAGAATAGTATACAAGAAGGGAGAAGTTGAAGTTTGTGATTCCTGAATATAGAAATGAAGTTCTTATCACATCTCTATTTCACCTATGGCGTTCTATGGTTTAATACTCGAATATGCCCTTGATTTCGAATTATATAGCCTAGAAGGATCTCATGGAAGCAGTACTAGAGGATAACAGTCTAAAGGACTTCATTGATCAAGAAGTCCTCAAGACAACTAGTGCTGTTGAATTGGCTGAATGGAAGAAATGTGTGGCTAGAACAAGGAGAATCCTTCTGGAGGAGTTCGTGATCACATAGTCTCGAGTCGCCATGGGAAGGAGACATCATTTTCAATGTGGAAAACATTGAAAGATCTATATCAGAATACCAATGATCAAAGGAAGCTGGCACTGAAAGACAAGCTTCGAAAGATAAAGTGTGAAAAGGGCGACACAATCTCTATGTATTTGAACAAGATCACCACATGCAGGGTTGAGCTTGGAAGTGTAGGGATCGCAACAGCTGATGATGACATGGTGAGTCTTACACTCCTATGTCTTCCTAAGAGTTGGCATAACTACTAGTACTCGGTTAATGGAAGAAAGGAACTGCCATATTGGGAATGACTTTGATCGGATTTGATGCAGGAGGAGATAAGAAGAAGCACTAGAGATGGTTCTTCATCCATGGAGGATGAAGAAAAATGTGCCTTAGCGTGTAAGGTGAAGAAGGGGAAGGAGAAGGTTTCTCATTTCGAATCCAGTTCTTCCCATGAAGGGAAGAAGTTTGACAAATCAAAAGTGTGAAGCTTTCGTTGTCATGAGGTGGGCCATTTTGCTACAACTTGTCCACTGAGGAAATCCAAGAAGGGATCCGTGGAAGGATCTAAAGGTGAGGCACTCGCCTCACAGTTCAAGTTGGATTTCACACTATTCGCATGCATTGTTTCATGCATGGTGGGAAGTGGTTGGTTTCTTAACAGTGGAGCTTCTTTCCACATGACTGGTAATAAAAGTTTGTTCAGTACTTTGGAGGAGAAAGATCTCCATATAGTCGTAGCAATGGGTAATGATGAAAAGTATAGTGTCTTAGGTGTAGGCACAATTATTTTTTAGAGGGAGCATGGAGCTCGCCTTACCTTGACCAATCTCAAGTATGTACTAGGACTGAAGAGAAACTTGGTGTCGATCGTGATGCTAGAAGACAGAGGCTATGATGTAGTCTTTAGTAAGGGAAAGGTTTTCCTTAAACACATCATCACTAGACAGGTGAAGCAGATTTGATTCACAGGTCAAGAACCTATATGCTCTTGAGGTTCAAGATGCATGCAAAGCCTTTAGGAGTAAGGCAAGTGATGGAGACTTGGTGGTTGAGAGGGTGAGCACATTACCTCTCAACATGGAGCACGAAAAGAAGTCTCAGATGATTGTGGAGGAGCCACAATTGGTGAAGCAACTTTAAGAGGTTATGGAGCAGCCACAACTAGAGAAGCTGAGAAGAGATTGAGTAGAGACATCTACTCATGCAGAGACCTCCAGTAGGGGGAAACTTCGAGCCAGGTGGGCAGAGGGATCACATGCATCCATACCTCTAGGTAGGAGGTGGGGAAATGTGGAGTGATCATCCCAAGGAGGAGGGGCAGGATCCTTGAGGTACCCAAGCTCTTTGATTCGACTTTGCTACAGGAGCCCCGATGAGGAGCAACGGGATTGACTAATTGGGTAGAGATAGATGCAGATGGAGCAACAGGTAGAGCTACAATGCAAGAGTCTTAGGACTATATAGAGCTAGTAGGTTGCAACAATGTGAGAGGCACAGGAGTGTTGCACCAGTGCAGGATGGCATAGAGAGGTGTGCGACGGTGCGAGATGCATGGAGTGTTACAGCAACTCAGAGATCAAATAGGGAGCACTTGTGAGTAGCAGGTAGAGCTTTAGCATCAGAGTATGTTTCTAGCCCAACAGAGATGTCAGTGGGGAGTTTTTTTGTTCCAAGAGTTGGTGGAGAAACCACACTTGGTAGAAGTGTCACATGCAGAAAATTCCAGAGTTACAGGATTGGGTTCGACTTGAAGCCTTTCTTGTTGAGAGGGAGTGTTGAAAATGACAACAAGAAATGCTAAAAATAGAAGTGCTAAAAATAGAAGTTTGGGTATCAGTGCTGGATTGGGCAACAGGGAATGAAAATGGAAGTGCTAAAAATAATTGCTATTTCTAGCAGTTCAGTATGGATTCCTATTTTAGTCAATCCCTCGACTAAAAATAGGAAGTAAAATTCGAATTTTAACTTAATAGCTATTTGAAAATAAATTAATCAATTCTCCATGAGTTAATTAGTTGTGAAAAATCAAACATGAAGTCTATGTGAGGACATGCAACATTTTATCTATTAATTGAGGAATTTATCCATCAGTTAAAGGGATAAGGATGAGTTATAATTTGAGTAGTAATTAGTTTGCTCAGTTAACTAATTTGAGTCCAGTTAGATTGATTTAAACAATTTGTCTAAATTAATGTGAGTTCAGTTAGTTAATGCATGCTTGCATATAACTGTTGCACTTCAGATAACTAAAGATTCTCTCATGAATAACTCATGCATGTCAGTTCAGACAGAGACTCAGTTGAGATCAGAGAAGGGATAATGTACTATCATTTGGATGAATATTTTTCCTATAAAGGAAGCTTATCCATGATGATGATTTATCTCCTTTAGGACTGCGTAGTTGGATCAGAAGTTAGTGAGTGTCTGAAGAGACCAATTCACACAAGTGGCTACAATGGACCCCAATCAAAATTGTGCAAAGAAATAGGAGGCTTGGAGGGTAGACCAGAGGTTAGAGAGAGGCCATTGACTATCTATGAGTAGCAGAGGTACTGCAAAGAGAGCAGGATAGCTTTTGAACTGATTCTTTTTGTAATACTGGCTATATTTCCGCTTGTATGATAATACAGAGTTGGGGTTTTAGGCTGAGGCTTTCCCCGGGTTATATCTTCTGTTTTATGTGTGATTGGTTTCTTCTTATCAGTTATATGTGTTCTTATTGATGTTGCTCATGTTCTATTAAGCTTTCGCTAAATTGGTTGTAGAAGTAGATCAAGTATTTCCCTTTAGTCTATTGCATTATCAGGTGATCTACAATGGGAATTTCTACAATGATATGTTTGAAGAAATGTCTATCATGGCTAGTAGGGATCTAGTTATGGTATTTTTCACCTTATTTCTTTTACATCATTGCTTCCATATATTCTTACTGATTTTAAGCTATCACTCCATTCTAGGCAGTGACCTAGGCTCTGGGCCTGAAAAAATGGCTTAAATCCTGAGGTTGCTAACACAAAACTGGAAACCTTGGTCTTTGGTCACTGGAAGGCAAGCCTATGAGAGTGACTTTGGGTCTCTGGTCACTCCCTTACCCATAGCATGAGAGTGATTGTGGCCTAGGATATCCAAAACAATAGTGGGAACCAAGGACGGGTTGTCTAAGTGGATAACATATCTCCTAAGGATTCTGAAGTTGATGATGGATGATTGTGAGTGATGTTATATTGATTCCACTTCCTTAACGTCACATAGGAGTTAAAATATGATCATAGTAGCCTCTCATCTCATTTTTACCTTGGTTGGCATGGTTACTATGGTATATGTGGGAGGAGGGTGTTACATGCCTAAAATCAAGGAAACAATGACACTTGGTGGAAGTTTCTAAAAATAATGCAAGTGCCTCCTTCGGGGTACTAAAAATGGATCCCTATTTTTTAGGGATATTTTTCCAGGAAACTTTCCATGCACACTTTAACACCCTCCTCCCACATCTACCCAAGAAACCAACTAGCCAGGGTAAACATGCGACGAGAGGCTAATATGATATGATTCAAACTCCTAAGTCACGTTAAGGAAGTGGAACAAATAGAAACACACCATACAGATATTCAAGATCAACATTAGAACCCTCAGGAACTAGTCCAACCATTCATGTAGCCAGCCCCTGGGTCCCACTGAACTTTTGGACAACTTGACCTCTAGACGCTCTAATGCTATGGGCATGCCAGCGTACAATGACTATTTTTCTCAGTTTTGTGCCAGCATCCGTGAGAATTAAGCCACATTTTTAGGCCCAGAGCCCAGGTCACTAACTAGAATTGCATGATACCTCCATAACAATAAATTAACAAGGAAATGATAGTATAAATGCAATAACTTGAATGAGACCTTGACTGGACCCCTACCAGCCATTACAAGAATTTCATCAAACATATCACGAATATGTAATGTATAGGTGTAAATAATAAATATGAGGATAGGGGTCTCATACTTAGTTGAGAATCACTAAGAAACATTGATGCATCAACACATCAACTGCCATTTCATCCATTGGGTCATAGATATGTTGATCATTCATTTACAAGTAAAAAAATGATGAGAGCCATAATAGCTATTGTCATAAAACATATAAATAACTAGCATAATAGCAATAGAAATACCAATGAGATCACAACCATATAAACCACATATAATCTAGCAAATATACTCATAGAAATATAAGGAGAAATAACCTCTTATTGATAATGCAAAATTCAAATCTGGGAAGGGACTTCCACATTCCACCCAATCGTAGAATGGCTGAGCCAAATCTATCTTCAACCATTCACCCATGTGCCATATTCCAAGCATGAATGTGTGTTACAGATCCATTTGGGCACATCAACCCCAACCTACAGATCAATACTATTAGGGCCCATCAAACCCTAATTCAGTTGTTACATGCCCTAAATAAGTCAGCCATCAGAATGCGTAGCTTCCCGAGAAGTTTCATGACTAAAATCATCCAGAAACCGCCTCTAAGAAGATCAACGCATGTAAGCCTTCATTAGGGTGTGATGCAATGCAAACCATACACTGACAGGGTGCTATGCAGCACACTTGGTCCCTCTTTGGCCTGTGCTGGCTGAATTTGAGCGAATTTCCATGAGGTTTTGAAAGATTCCTTATCCATTGGATGCCTCTAGAATTTTCTCAAGGCTATATACTCCTTTGAGCTCGTATTTGGATGAGGAAGGGATTTAAGGAACATCAATCCCTTATCCCTTCCTCCATGGAACTTTGGCAGGGAATTCATTATCACCATTTATCGCATAATTTCCTTCATTCACCTATAAAAAGACCACTCATCTAAGAGATCAGGGGTTGGAAATTATTGAATTATAGGGAGATGTTGTTAATATGAGACTTGAGTTGATTTCAAGTATTGTAATGATGTCAAAATGTCTTTCTTGTTATGAGGAGAGGATGGGATTGAACTGAATGAGTGATGTTGAATCGAGCAATGGGATGTAACTCTTCCTTTTACTAGTAAAGTGTTCAAATCCCTTTCCACATGCTTGTGTTATTCATTTATGCTTTCATATGTATATCATGTACTTGATTCCATGCTATGTTTAGTCAATAGATCATTATCATATGCTTTGATTGGTTGTTGTCTTCTGTCTGTGTGCAGGTACTCTTCAAGCGGATTAAGTATAGAGAGGAGCGACATAATTGATCAAGGGAGATAAGGAGCAAGTGAAGGCTATAGGTAGGCTTCTTTACCTCCTTTAATCTATGATCATAGGAAAAGTAAAGAAATCTTTAAATTGTTGTTCTAGACTTAGCTACTAGTCTAGGGGTTTAAGCATTTACCCGTAGACACTAAAACTTCCCAAAACAAATTGGCAACTCCACTAGGGACTGATCATCCATCCTAGTAGCTTATAAACCTCTTAAGAAATTTCTACATACTGTACATGTGGTCGTTCATTGGATTTCAGTCTTCTGTCATTGAAAATTGAGCTGAAACTATGCTACATTGTCTTCAAATTTGCTTACTGTCACCAGCGCAGTCCAATGAAGAACACGGTGTGCTAAAATGCACTTCGTTCATAGATCCAGTGCACTTCAGTGCACTATCTCTCACTTCTTCTTGCGTTGATCCCTTGAGGGTCAATTTCCCATCTAGGAGCTGAAGTTTTTGAGCCAATTTTCTCCTATTTGAATGATTTCTGAATGTCAATGATGTTTTGTTTCTGAAAATAGTGTTTCATATCCTTATCTGGCCCTACCTAGACTAGGATTGATAAATATTTATTACGTATTCACTTTATCAATTTTAAAAAAATAGTCGAAAGTTAGTTTTTTGATCAGTTGACCTTTAGCGAAAGAAAGTGTCGTAAAATCGTCTTTTCCTTCGAAAATTGAATTTTCGTCAAATCTTCATTCATGAAAGATCAATTTATTGATGTGTGCAAATGATTAGTATTTTCATTGAAAGTGTCGTAATTCCTCATTTCTTTGAAAATGAAAGTGTCGTAAAGTCTTCCTTTCCCTGAAAAGAAATTGTCACAAAATCGTCCTTTTTATGAAAAGAGATTTTTGATCGATTGTGCATATTTCCTTTTTGTTCATTCACATTAAGGGAAATTGAAAAGAAATACATGCATGTTGCATTGAAAAAGTTTGTGCATGTTGATAAGGAATAGTGTAGGGAATTTGCATTTAGATTGTTCTCTTTGCTCTTTGACCAAAAGAAATCTGATTGCTCTATCCCTAAGTAGAATGGATTTTCATCGTTAAATTGAATGGAAAGAATGCTTATCATGATAATTTCATTCCTAGAAATTTCAGAATACATCACGTGGTGAACTTAAAAGGAAAATTCCTAAGCAACATCAACTTAAAATAAACATCAATTTACCTAATGGAGCATTGTCATTAACGCAAACATTTAGTGGTTCTAGGCTAGAGATGTGTTTTGGCGTCGTAAAACAAAGAAGTTGTCGCTAACTTGTCTGTAATACATCTCGAGTGTGATACTTCATTCCACGTACGTGAGTATATCGTATCTCATCCATGTACCTTTGGGTATATAGGGCAATGTTACAGTACGTAAAGTATATGGGAATGCTCTCACTGTGCGGTTTTGCATTAGACAACGCTTATACGGACTGGGCCTCCATGTACCTTCGGGTATATATGGGAGGACAACTCTAGGTTTCTATCCATCCTTAAGTAACCGAGTCATCCACCTTGCAAATGTGATACATCAAACACAACATTCGGGGAGATTGCCTGCTCGTACTTCTTGGTTCGCCAGGAGGTATTCTACAGTTCACCATTGCCTAGTAAATCTTTTGCCTAGTTACCCCTTTTTGTTTATTTCTTTTTTGATAATAAAACTAATCAGAAATCCTGGAGGAACAACAAACCCTACCTCATCATTCGTGGAGAATAACAAGAAAATCACCTTTTCCTCCTGAAGCGACACCAATTCAGGTAAATTGGTCTCGTTTAACTGAGTCTAGTACATCAAGAACTCCTAGTTCTTCATCTGAGTAACCTGAATCATCTATTTTGGTAGGTACAGAGACTCCAGTTACTCCAACTATTTCTGGTACATCTGTTCCTGAAGAAGAATTTTCTCAATTACCTAAGGACATTAGCATTGATCCTAGTGAAACAGTAACCAAATTCGTTCAACCATAAGTTGTTCCTCAACATGAGATTGCTCAACAAGAAAGTACTTCTGAATTTGAATCAATTCAACTAGAAGTTAATCCAGAAACAATCCCAGTTCAAACAGAAGTTACATCTGAACCTGAAGTTGTTTAGGAACCTCTCACTAAAACTATTGTTCATTTACCGAAACATATGGACTTCGAAGTTGAACATTCAGAAGTTATTACTTTACTACTTACCCCTCAGACATCAGTAACTATTGAAACTTCAAATTCACCAACACCAGAAATATTTTATGGACCTGACGGTGAAGTTCTTCCACCAGGTTTTTGATTGCCATAGAGGAGGAATTGGAAGAATATTCCACACCTAGAACCCCGTTTCAATTTGAAACTTGGCTTTATCTTTACCCAAGTACTCCTGATTTCTTTCTTCATTTGATCCTGCTTCTTTTCAAGTACCCATAGAATCTTTAGGACAACTTTTGGGCTAGTTAACTATGGCTGAACAACCGTTAACATCTCAGACTGTATCATCTGATGCAGTTGCAGTAGATTTGTCTGTTGTCACTTCTTCGATGTTTTCTACCACGCCTAAGTCACACCTCTATGGTGAATCGTCCGTCCCGGTTGGTTACCAATCATTATCTAGAACCCACTCAGGGGTTGCTTCTACACCATGGTCATCACCCATGTCCTCAACCGAAATTTTACCTGGTTCTTCTCTAATGGGAACTCAACAGTTTGATCCTGCATATTAGTATCAAGTTGGGCAATCTGGTCAACAAAGACCTATGTATCCATTAAATACTGGATTACCATCATATGGAGAGCAATATGCTTATTCATCGTATCCTCCTTATTTCGAGGGACTATCATATGGTAATATCCCACAGTATTCAGGTCAACCTAGAATTAGAGTTTATCAATGGCAACCAATAATGCTAGTTCAACCAAGGCTTGTGTATCCAACACAACCAATGCAAACCGTGTCAGTTATTCCTACTACACCTATTGTTACCACTATACCACAGTTACAAGTTCAAACTATTGTATCTCAACTTTTTCAAACTGATCCTTCTACCTTGCAATAACAAGTTTCAAGCCAAGAAGTTCAAATTCCTCAAGTTGTTGTACAACAGCCACTTGTTTCTAGAGTCCAGAAACAACCTCAGGTTAGTGTACCCTTATCTGGGCTGACCCAGGCTTACAATGGTATAGTTTATTCACAACCTGGCCAAACTTTCATTGCTGGACAACAAAAACCGTTGAATCCACAACAGTTATATAAACAACAACAAAAATTGATTCAACAACTGTGGCAGCCTCAATTTCAACAACCCCAATTCCAGCAGTACCAACCTCAGTTTGGACCTATTTCATAGGCTCAACCTAGGTTTGGTCAATCACAAGCTTACCAAGTTCAAGGTCAACAAGGCTTTGCAGGTTATGGACAACCACCTATTCAACCTGGTTATCGACAACCACCTTACACTGGTTTTGTTCAACAACCATACCAAGGTTATCAAATGTAGATGCCCTAAGCCGGTATGCAAAGACCTATTGCCTAAGAAATTCCATCATATCTTGCGTATGCTCAACCCGACTTGAATCGACAATTTCCATTTGTAGCAACTTTAGAATTACTAGATTTAAATCGGCTCATTAATGATCCAATCTTATATGCACCTTGGTGGCCGATAATTCTGCATAAGTTACCTTCTGACATTCTGAAGTTTAACGGAAATCCTGGAGAAGACCCATCAAATCATGTTATGACCTTTCATTTATGGTGTTCATCTAACTCCTTAAATGAAAATTCAGTCAGACTTCATCTTTTCCAAAGAACACTTACTGGTCAACCTGCTAAATGGTACATTGAGTTACCAAGAGCTTCTTTTGATAACTTCACCACTACTTTTCTGACCCACTTCTAGTTACCTATCAGATACGAGACTGGAACAGAACTCATAACCAACTTTAAATAGACTACTGTTACTCATATATCAGATCACATTCATGAGTGGTGGTGTTGTCGTCGAAATGTTAAGACATATGTTCTCAATCAAATTTTAGCTGAGTGGTTCATAAAATCCTTGTTGCCATCAATCACTGAGGATGTGGCAAAAGGTGGAGTCATCACAGAAAAGCAAGTCATTTCTTGTGCCCAATACTTGGATTTAATTTACACACAATCAATCACGCTTTATGATAAAATTCCCAATGCACCTCGACCAGCTTTCACTATTCCACCTCCTCCCCAATCGAGTAAGGACTCTCATGCCAGTGACGGTGTGATCGGTTCTTCAAGCACACAATCAACATGAAGACAATCTAGTCAAAATCTTGCTATTTCCAATCAAACTACCAATGCATCAGAAAATACTCTTACCTCCGAGATTAATGTCGTGTCATCTAACAAAGGCAAAAATCCAAAGCAACCAGCAGGCAACAAAAAGGGGAGGAACAAAAAGAAACAAGAAAATTCCCCTCCAAAGAAATCATATGATTCCTCTACCATGGTAAGGAAACCTCGTTATCTATGTCTAATATGTAATGACAAGCATTATACAAGAGATTGTCCACATCACTCTGAGGTCTCTAAAATTTTAAAGACTTCAAACACATCGGCAGTGTTGAAAAATCCAATTCCGACCCCGGAAACACATTTGGTTGCAACAAACCATGCTGCCACATCCCAGGTACTTATGTTATCCATCGCAAAGCCACATAATGATGTTTTGGTGTCAATAAGAAACAAAGATTATGGAAATCTGTCGTCGTCGAATAATTAGGCCACTGATCAACCTAATCCTTCGACCTCAACTTCATCTAAAGTTGTTCCACCTATTGTACCTAAATTGACAATAAAACCACCAAAGGGAGTTGTACATAAATCATCATTCAACCCTTGGGCTCAAGTAGCTCAAAACTATACCATATTAGAAGATCTTGCTCAATCAACTTCATCTATATTGACCCTTGAGGTGTTGCAAAATTGTCCCTCCCAGAAACAAACTTTACTGTCAGCAATTGGCGCAATAGATCCTACGGATTCAATTCTTGTAGTCTTTAACCATGTGGGATATTCACCACAGTTACCAATGCAATTAGCTTTCCTAATCCAAGAAAAAGCTCTTAATAATAATGTTCACTGAACTATTATTGATGAGGGGGCATCTACTTGCATTATGTCCATGAGCTACTGGAAAACACTTGGTTCACCGCCATTGTCACAATCACCAACCACATTGAAAGCTTTTGATGGAAGAACATATACTCCATGTGGGTTTTGAGTAACCTACAAGTCGAACTAGGGGGAAAAACAATTACTGTTGAAGTTGAGGTAGTTGAGAGACCCCTCGATTACAACATTTTACTAGGAAGGCCTTGGGTATATGCTATGGCTACTGTGGTTTCCACGTACTTTTGTACTATTGCATTCCCTTTTAAGGGTGGAATCACAATCATTGATCAGCTAGCCTTCTTTTCCAATAGTTCACAGGCTACGGGAAGCATTTCATTGGTACACGGACCCCTATTGTCACCTCAAAGTGTTGGAGTAGGTCTCTTTTAAAGATCCTTCCCTAATGGGTACTTTTACCCTCCCGTCACCATCTGATTTGGTGGAAGTGGAAAGAGTAGAAACATACAACATGATTTCCTCCACCTCATCTAATTTAAGGGTGATTTCCAACCAATTTGAAGTTGATGGTAATCATGAGGTATTGTTGTCAAGCCCCATTGAATTATCATAGCAATCAATCTTTCGATCTTGTGCGGAAAACCCAAATCTGCACTCAACTTTTGTATGGGTAGATAGGTCATTAGAATATGGTACCTCTTTAGATCCTTTTTCACATATACATTATACAAATGAAGGAATCATCCATTCAATGATGATAGGAGAGGAACCATGGGATGATTTTCATCATCGTTCCAATCTTCCAAATGATAATGAAGATTATTCAAACGAGTTAAAACACCCATCAATTGTTGATTTCTTGTCAAATTCTGTTAGAATAGAAAGTGTAGATTCTGAGCGTAATTTTTCAAACATAGAAGAAACAATTTCTATAAGCATTCCAACCAAGCCTAATATTGTAGAGAACATTCATGTCGGAAAATCCTGTTCTCCATTGAAACTTGATAATTACTGTGCTCTGTTTCATGCATTTAGAGATATTTTTGTATGGTCTTATGAAGAGATGCTAGGAATTGACTCAAGTATTGTTGAACATGAGATTGAAATGTACCCTAATGTCAAACCAGTACGATAGCGGCTTCGACCTGTTCATCCTAATAAATCTACTACCATTAAAGCAGAGGTTGAAAAAATTTTGCGTGTTGGCTTCATTTTTCCTGTACCTCTTACCAACTTGGTATCAAACATTGTTCTAGTGATGAAAAACAAGGGACAATTTGAGTGTGCGTCGATTATAGGGATGTAAATCAAGCATGTCCAAAAGACAATTATCCTACACCCTTTATTGACCAGATTATTGATGAATGTGCCAGATGTGAAATCTTTTCATTCATGGATGGATTCTCTGGCTACAATCAAATCAATATCCACCCACAAGACTAATCTAAAACAACTTTTATATGTCCTTGGGGCACATTCACCTATCGAAAGTTACCTTTTGGTTTGAAGAATGCAGGGGCTACATTTCAGAGGGCAATGAATTATGCTTTCCATGACATCAAGCACATTGTTAAGCCTTATCTTGATGATTTATTTGCTCATTCACGAAAGTGGTTTGATCACCCACAACATTTGAGAGCAATATTTTTACGGTGTCGACACTACAGGATAAGACTCAATTAACACAAGTGTGTGTTTTGTGTTGGCTCTGGTCGATTGCTTGGATTCATAGTCTCAAAAGATGGAATTGGACTTGATCTAGTTAAGGTTCAGGATATCCTTGACTTGCCTCCACCTTCAAACTTGTTACAATTATAGAGACTTCAAGGGAAGGCAAACTTTCTGAGGAGGTTCATTCCAAACTATGTTGAGTTGACTAAAGGTTTTACATGTCTATTGAGGAAAGAGGTACCCTTCCATTGGGATCAGGTTGCACAAGCTTCCTTTAATGCTCTCAAAGATTCCTTGATTAGAGCATCATTAATGTATGCCCCAAACTATCAAAAATACTATTACCTATATCTCGTCGCTGCAGATACAACCATTGGTATGGTTTTAGTCCAAGAAGAAAGTGGAATTGAACATCTTATTTATTACTTGAGTCATAATCTCAATGATACAGAAAGTAAGTATTCCTACGTTGAAAAGTTAGCTTTGGCAGCCGGTACAGATATTTCATCATTATATCCTCCTTCGTAAAACTACCATTATATCAGATTGCCACCCTATGACATACATTTTGTCACGTCAATTGTTGGGGGGCAAATATTCAAAATGGATAGTAATTTTGCAGGAGTTTGATTTAGAATTCATCAAATCTAAATCAAAGAAATCTCTTGTCTTTGCTGAGTTACTTTCTGATCTTCCCTCATCCTTTAATGATTTAACATCAGAAGCATCAATCTTGGATGAGTCTCTGTTTCTTATCTCGTCAAGTGATCCATGGTATGGACATATAATGGTCTATCGCCAGACCCAAGCTTTTCAGCATAATACCTCTTGCTCTGAACACTGACGTATTCGATACCAAGCCAAAGATTATCTGATCGTTGGTGATACACTTTACCATCGTGGTGTCAATATGATTTTATGTAGGTGCCTCACTCATGAGGAAGCCGAAAAATATTTGAATAAATTTCATTCAGGTGCTTGTGGGGGGCATTTATCTGGTTACTCGACCGCACAGAGAATTCTTTGTGCTGGTTACTTCTGGCCAACTATATTCAAAGATTGCATTATTACTATCAGAAGTTGCCACGCTTGCGAGATATTTGAGCGAAAAACCAGATTACCACTTGCACCACTACATCCATTCATTGTTGTTGGCCCATTCGCCAAATGGGGCATTGACTTTATGACATGTAACCCCACCTCGGCTGAGGGGCATGGGTATATTATAGTCGTCATTGACTATTTTACCAAATGGGCTGAGGCGATGCCAACATTGAACAATAGTGGTGAAACGGATGCTTATTTTTCTTCAACCATGTGGTTGCTAGGTTTGGTGTATCGCAAGCCATAGTTACAGATCATGGATCGCATTTTTGTAATCACATGATGGTTGATTTGACTGCCAAGCTAGGACTGTCACATGATAGTTCTACTCCATACTACCCGCAAGCTAATGGGCAAGTTGAGGCTATCAAGAAAGTCCTTAAGTGCATGTTGCAAAGAATGATTGGAGTTCATAAAAGAAATTGGCATTTAATCCTATACTCGACTTTGTGGACATATCAAACCTCGGTGAGAAATGCGACTGGTTTACACCCTTTCAATTGGCATATGGTTTGGAAGTAGTCTTACCAATCCAATGTGAAATATCGTCTCTCAAACTCACGATTGACTTGCTACCCGACACTTCTAAAGAAGAAGCATGTTTCATAGAGTTAATCCATCTGGATGAAGCCTATTGTGATGCCACATTAGCTAACAAAGTTCACAAGAAACGTATTAAGGCGCAATATGATAAAAATGTCAAGCCTCGTGTCTTCTCAGAAGGTGACCTGGTCTTGCTTTATGACCAGGAGTATGATAAACTTGACGCAAGAAAATTTGAACTGCTTTGGATGGGCCCTTACATTATAAAGTGTGGTTTGATGAAAGGTGCCTATGAGTTAGTGGACTATGATGTGATTCCATTGTCGCGGCCTCGAAATGGGCTATACCTTAAATGTTACTATGCTTAGTTAAGTGTAGTAAAACTCACTGTATATATGCTTTGATTACATGAGTGTGTGTGTTTCTTTTAGAGTTATTATTTGGTTAAGTAATCCACTTTGCATTTGCAGCAGATGTCGAACTTTTTAGAACCATTTGTTGGTTACGCCGATGGGGCTAGTTGTAGTATGTAGAATTTATCCTCTGCAGCATGGGCCATTTTCGCTCCAAGCAATGAATTAGTGAGTTTTAGAGGGATATGTATTGGATGATTGATGAAAAAAATCACTGAGTATAGCACGTTGATTGAACTCCTCTCTAATGCCATTTCACTTGGCATATGCCGAATCATCATTAGGCTAGACTCACAACTCATTGTACTACAACTTACTGGCGTTTATATCGTCTGAAACCCAGAAATTCATCGCATGTTCCTTAGAGTTCGTATTTTGGAAAGGTATTTTGAGTTTATTCAATATCATTATATTTCCAAAAATATAAACACATTAACTGATTCTCTAGCAAATTATGTGTTAAATAGACATTTGCGACATATGTAAAGTAAATATTTTCAGTTCACATCATCAATTGAATAGGATTGCATCACTTGACCATAATAAAACTATAAAAGTAAAATAGATAATTGAGTTAATTTTTTTTACAAATAGTTTGTTTCCAAGGCAAAAATTGGTCATCTGACCCAAAAACTCCAAATGTATGCAAAAAACATCTAAGTAGACTAGTGTTGCTCATGATAACAATTCATAGCTTGTGCTATCATACACAAGAGACTCATCTAATGACTCGGTACACTGATGGTGTGGCGCTGCAGTCACATAGGAAACTCCTCGATTTGAACATCCAAAATGCCTAGGGTCAAACCCTCTGTGTGATCATGTAGCTTAGCCAATGTCTCAGCTAAATCTAAGTCTCGGAGAACTGCTCTCCCAATAGGTCTCTGTGCTGGCCCACCTACCTCTCGTTGGTGTCCCACAGGTCGAACAAGTCCAACATCTGCATACATTAAAAAAATGTTTTTTCTAGCCTTGGAAATAATAAAAAAAAACATGAAAAAACATAGAAACTTTAAAAGTAAAAAACACTTTGGTCAAACAATTTACTAATAGCACTCCACTGAGCCCCAACTAGTACATCAAATTCAGATCACCACGGAAATCCATTCCTGAATATGGATATTCTACAAAGGCCATATCCTGTCGATCAAACCACTCAAAGAATGCAGGGGTAAATGAGATCAATGGCTAACCAACATGTCTAGCCATAAGATCTACCCATTTCTGCATCCGTGGATCTCTAGGTCTAGGTACTCCTAGTGAAATGAGTTGTGGTTGTATAAGTGGTATTCTCTCTAGAGCAAAAGAAATCAGGATTGACCCATAGCCAAAAACTTTTTTCTTTCCATTCTTTACCTTGGTCAGTTGTTCTTTCATGGATGAAAGAACTGCCTCACACTAGTTGAACACTTTTGGCTCTAAACACTCTACTGCATATTGCACGTATGATTTGTTTGCCAAGTGTAGTGTTGCACTACCAGCCAGTTTGGCAAGGATAAAGAGGATTGTCCTCAATGTTAAATCACTAACATCCTTGATGTTAATCTTTCTGTCTCTACTAGGTTGAGCTCCTTCCTAGCAGAACTGTCGTATATAGTCTCTCACTGATTCATCTCCTCCGGTAAATCCTGATAGTGAGATGGGGGCACCCCACCTCGATAGTTTAGTCAGAAAGTATATATCATCGATGGTAAAAGGGATCACTTTGTCCCTAATGTGAAAGGAATAATCAGTAAGATCCCAAGAATGAAAAAGGAACTGTAAAAGCTCAATTTGTTGTCGCATGCTAGATAATCGAAAATACTTGAGTAACCCACAATTCCTTAGGGCCTCAACTGTACCTTGATTATTTAGGGAAATCATATCTTGTTCTTCATGCTCTTGTTCTCTCCATATAATCACCATTTTGATCCAATGAATGTCTGCAATGCAACCATTAGACAAATTAGGATCCATTTTTTGCAAAAATCAATTGTAAATTTGGGAGAAAACAATTGTGTAAATTTGGTTTTTGCACTCAGTGCACCCTCCCTTAGAGATAGTGTGCTGCAATGCATACAACCTTCTGGGTGTGTGCAATGCAATGCACCTTTCAATATTGAAAGGGTGCACTGGTCCAGAGTTTGAAAAATGAAACCCTAGGGGCCTCAAAAACTCAAAATTTTGCTTAAAACTGAAAATAAATGGAACGAAATGAAGGAGAACAGAGATAGCTCCTACCTGGTCTGGACAGCATGAGGAATGGTCCACTATATCCTCCACAATCAGCTAGTGAAATTTGAGGTAAAAATTGCGCTAGAGCACCAAAATCAAAGGGTAAAAGTGAAATGGTAAAAGTGAATGGTAAAACTTGTTTTTATGTTTATTTATTGCACATTAGTCGAGTAAACATTAGTTTTATTCATTTTTATCCATGGAACGGGTATTTTTAATCTATTTTGATGGTGTTTTGAGCAAGTTTAGCAACTAAAATGTAGAATCTTACGTGCTCAAATGTAAATTGAACACCTTTGACCACAAAGCAAACTTTTATCTCTTTTTTGAGGTTTGTTAAAAATGAAAAAGGAACCCCCTTGGAGTCCTCTTTAAAGCTCTTTTCAGAGTCTCTAAATATGAAAAGATTGTCGAGCGCTTGTCTTTTCTAGCTCATTAAAGGATTGGAAACAACATCTCCCTTGTATTATTTTACGCTTGTTTGGACTTGAGAGATTAACTTACGAAAAATGACTTGTGGAGTTTCATTTTCATCCCTTTTCAAAATCCCTAGAACATGAAAAGGACCGAGTTATCTTTGTCATTAAACTCGTTAAAAACATCAAATAGCGACAAACTTGTCCATCTAGACAAGATCGAGTTTCACCTTCGGTAGACTCGTTAAAGCATAAAATAGCGATGGATTCACTCAAAGGGTGAAATTATACAACAAGCATATGTTATCCTCCTCAATCTTGATAAAAATTAAAGAGGTACTGGTCAGCAATGACTGGGGAAAATTGGAGAAAGGGAAAAATACTTTATTTTAGCAAGTCGCTCTTGAACATGACACTTTCACCTCATCACCATGACTATGTGAGTTGGGTCATTCAGCTTGATGGTTATCACACCGGCTGTCTATCATACCATCTATTACTTTTTTTTGGGTCAATGCTACCAATTCATCTTAGTGTCCCCGACATGTTCAAGAGAAGTCATTCTATTCAAACTTCATCCTTAGCAATACTATAAACCTTCATTTTCATGACTGCCATTCCTGAACCTTGTTTCGTCAACCGATTTTTCATCTCCAAAATCTTTTACCTCGTTTCATGTCATTGATGTGGGATACATCAAGGCCCTCCTGTGATGAGTCACTTATTGTCGACATCAGCACATCATCTAAGAAGTTGACTTAGAAACACCTCTTCAGTACCTTGATGCTTGCATACATCAATGGCAGGTTTCTCGCTTTCGGCGACAGGTTGACATCACTGGACTTCGACTGAAAGACTTTGTATGGTGTTCGACATCAAATCATTTAATCACACCATATGAAATGTATTGTAGTACCTTGAGGGTCATTATCATTATCGGTGATTCCGCTCACATCTGTTAACAACTTATATCATTAGCTGGTAATCAGACGATGTCTTCCCATGTTCAACTTCAAAACATCTATTCACATGGTTAGACTTGTACTTGAGCAAAATATTGGACGAGATTGAAGACACCAGATCTAGTTTCATCCATCTGGGCAGCGATATATTCAGGAGTACTCTCTCAAATGTACAATGGCCTTACATTCATGGTCATCCATTCATGGGTCTATATCTGTAGACGACTATATTTGTACATGTAATAAAAGTTTATAAGTTGAGTATGGGTATGCTTTCCCTCAACTAGTTCATGAGAAAAAATCAAATTATCATGATATATGTATTTTAATTGATGCAGGTCACCTTCCACTTCGAAACCTCCTCTCCACATGATAAAGCATTTCACTCGACATGCATATTTACGACTTCATGCTTTAGGGGCCAACTGTTACAGATCCATTTGGGCACATCAACTCCAACCTACAGATCAATACTATTAGGGCCCATCAAACCCTAATTCAGTTGTTACATGCCTTAAAGAAGTCAACCATCAGAATGCCTAGCTTCCCAAGAATTTTCATGATATGAATGGAAAATGGCATCAACCCATGGTACTCATCCACCCATATTATTCATCGACCCATGGAATTTACCCATGGTATTGTAAATGGCATCCGCCCGTGGTATTGTAAAATCCACCCATGGTATTCATTCACCCATGGAAATGACCCGTGGTATTGTAACGGAAAAATACTATAAGTAACAAGTCACATTTTGTAAAAGGACAGATTGTCCGCCACAATGTATCCTTTACAGTTATTATTGGTTTTAATAAAAAGTTTATTTGTGGTTTTGTTTATTGGGCATTCTCCTCTTTTTCTTCTGACAATTCAAGTTTTCAGATCTTGGGGGTCTCTCCTCCCAAGATCCATTTCAATCTTTTAGGTCTTGGGGGCCTCCCTCCAAGATCTGGATCAGTGGTATCAGAGCAGGTTATGATTCCATGGGAATGAGTGTTTGATGCATATTTCAATTTCAAACTTTTCAGCAATATTCAACAAACTTCAGGCATGTGCTACAACCTCCACAAAGCACTTTTTTGGGTCAAGCAGGAAGAATTTTTTTTTCTCATTTTTTTTGTAGGAAATTTTTTTGGGTGACAACTTTGCAGATCAGATCTGAAACATTTGGTACAAAATTTACAAAAACAAATACCATATCTGGATTCCTCTCGAAAAATCACCCAATTTCAAAAAACAAATGGGTCGAATCGGAGTTCGGATGTGGGAGATATCGCTAATTTAAAATCAGCTATTTTATCAGAATTTTTGTGACGGTGGAACTGTTGCAGCACGAATCTGAGATCTTAGAGTGTCCAGATAAGGATTTCCAACTCATGGGAAGATGCAAAATGATCTTTCTGCTTCTAAAAATAGGTTATAATAAATATTCTGAGTTATATTGACTGAGTTATGCCCATTTTAATTCTGGAGCAGCATTCAGAGTGGGTTCCCATTGTTGGAGACATGCCCTCCCACCCCACTTTAGTAGGCACCTACTTCACATTCATCAGTTTCAACATAGAAGCATTCGGCTTGGGTTATTTGGAGACGTGCCCTCCCACTCCCGGCTATGTAGGCACCTGCTACTTCATCAGCCACCAACATCATGGTTATGGGTCAACCACATAAAATCCTTGTCATCGAAGTCCATTTGCTAGGCCGCACACTGTCAGAATCACAGTTGGTCACAAGCATTACAGGGTATCTCTATCCTCGGATCTTCATTTATCAGGGTTTTAGGTTAACCACATAAAACCCTTATCTTTAGTGGCTCTTCATAATCAACAAAGGCTTCACAGGAGGGAACTTTACGTAATGGGGACCATTGCTTCTTAAGGAGGGAGGAATGATCTAAATGGAAAATGGCATCAACCCGTGGTACTCATCCACCCATATTATTCATCGACCCATGGAATTTACCCATGGTATTGTAAATGGAATCTACCCGTGGTATTGTGAAATCCCCCCATGGTATTCATTCACCCATGGAATTGACCCATGGTATTATAACTAGAAAAATACTATAAGTAACAAGTCACATTTGGTAAAAGGACAGATGGTCCGCCACAATGTAGCCTTTACAGTTATTATCGGTTTTAATAAAAAGTTTCTTTGTGGTTTTGTTTATTGGGCATTCTCCTCTTTTTCTTCTGGCAATTCAAGTTTTCAAATCTTGGGGGTCTCTCCTCCCAAAATCCATTTCAATCTTTTAGGTCTTGGGGGCCTCCCTCCAAGATCTGGATCATTTCATGACCAAAATCATCCAGAAACTGCCTCTAAGAAGATCAACATAGGTAGGCCTTCATTAGGGTGCACTACAATGAAAACCATACACTGATAGGGTGCTATGCAGCACACTTGGTCCCTCTTTGGCCTACGTTGGGTGAATTTGAGCGAATTCCCATGAGGGTTTGAAATATTCCATATCCATTAGATGCCTTTAGAATTTTCTCAAGGCTATATACTCCTTTGAGCTCATATTTGGATGAGCAAGGGAGTTAAGGAATGTCAATCCCTTATCCCTTCCTCAATGGAACTAAATTCTAATTTGGGAGGTCATTCATTATCACCATTTATGGCATAAATTCCTTCATTCATCTAAGTGATCAGGGGCTGGAAATTATTGAATTATAGGGATATGTTGTTAGAATGAGACTTGAGTTGATTTCACATATTGTAATGATGTCAAAATGTCTTGCTTGTTATGAGGAGAGGATGGCATTGAACTGGAGGAGTGATATTGAATCGAGCAATGGATTGTAACTCTTCCTCTTACTAATAAAGTGTTCAAAGCCTTTTCCATATTATTGTGTTATTCATTTATGCTTTCATATGTATATCATGTACTTGATTCCATGCTATGTTTAATCAATAGATCATTATCATATTCTTTGATTGGTTGTTGTCTTCTGTCTGTGTGCAGGTACTCTTCAAGTGGATTAAGTACGAACAGGAGTGACAAAATTAGTCAAGGGAGATAAGGAGCAAGCGAAGGCTACAAGTAGGCTTCTTTGCCTCTTATTTAATCTATTGATCATAGGAAAAGTAGAGAAATCTTTAAACTATTGTTCTAGACTTAGCTACTAGTCTAGGGGTTTAAGCGTTTATCTGTAGACACTAAAACTTCCCAAAACAATGTGGGATCTCATAGAACACATCAATCCAAAACCATCCAGGGCTTCTAGAGGTCATCCACCTCAACCCATCAAATAGTGATTCCACCTCATGGTTGGACATCACAAACACATCATCTGATTGGTATCTATCGAAACCTTTCAGGGATTCCAGAGCATTTGTTCCAACCAAGGCTTTTAGGAATAGTAACTCAACCCACAACTATCGCTAGGCTTCTAGAGTGTTTTTCCAACCAAGGATTCCAGGACTAGTAACTCACCACACCAAGGGTTTCTAGAGCATTTTTCCAACCAAGGCTTCCATTACTAGTAACTCAACCCAAGCTATTACAGGGCTTTTAGAGCATTTGTCCAACCAGCTCTTCCAGGAACTAATAATTTAACCCAAGCTAAGGAAACATAAGAACCAACCAAAACGAAACAATGAAATAAACCCACAATCTCCATGACTATCTAGGAAATGGAAAGGATAGGCAATCCATTGTCAATCCAAGCAATCCTCCATGCTAGTGACAGATCATGACCAAAATCCACATTAATATGCCATGCATGCCAAAACTAGTGAGGAAAACATACATGCAACTCAGTACCTGCAAGAAAATCCCACTGCAGTTGGTGATCCTGATGTCCTCTTGCGCTTTCCTACTCTTCCTTTACCTTCTTGCTCCAAAATCCATGTGTGCCACACCCTCCAAGAGTGCTCCAAGAAAACTCTAAGTATCCAAGAGTATGAGAGAGAGAGAGAGAATAACGAGAGAGATCCAAAACTAAACTGACAAAAGGTTACCAACTGATCCTCAGAAGCCTTTTTTTGAATAAGGCCTTTATTTTCTTCATTTTCCATTATTTTCCTTCATTTTCCTCCTCCCATGCAACCTGTGAACTTTCACCTCCCCTTTTTTCTAATTTCCATTATTTCCATAAATAAATGCGCCATTTTTCCTTTCCAAATCCTTAGCCATTTCCTTAGCCATTAAACAATCACAAGTGATCCCCATCACTAGGATTTTTCCCAACATTCAACTTGGAATAAGCGTCCCATCAACCATGGTTATTTTTTTCCTTTATTAACTTTTATTACATGGAATTTTCACTAGGGTTGTTATAGAATCCTCCCCCTTGGGGGAACATTACCATTGGTGTTCAACAACACCTATACTACAAGACTGCTGTAAGCAAAACATAATGTCGATGGAGCTTTATAACATAGCTCGATGCAGTATTTACAATGGTCATCTTGCTAAGAAGCAAACCAACATGAAAACATAACATCATAATGACATGACACCCATATCGCTTATTAGATATTTATAGCATAGCTCATGGTGGTATTTACATCCATATACATATGTACATATATCAAACATCACCAAAATGTATACCAAAACATATACCAAGACATATACCAAAACACCATACCAAAATTGCTTTGCCTTAACTAGAAAACAAGGATGGATACATAGCCCACATTTGATCTGTCATCTCCCATGTATATTCATCAGGACCAAAGTGCTTCAATTACACTTTAACTTGCTTTATTGCTCAATTTTGGAGCATGAGCACCATTTTTTGCAATATACACTGAGGCTCCGACTAGAATTCTCCATTTGGTTCCACCTACAATACAGACTAGTCAATCACATGATCAGTATCTTTAACATACTTCTTAAGCAATGACACATGGAAAACATCATGGACTTTCACTGTTAGAGGCAGTGCAAGTCGATAGACTACTGGCCCAATTCTCTCAATGATACTGAAGGGTCCACAAAATCGTGATGTTAGATTGACACATGATCCAATCGGTAACGAGATCTTCTTTGGTTTGATACGCAAGTACAACTGTTCCCCAAACTGGAACTCCTTGAACAACTTGTTCCGATATACATATCTCTTCTACCTATCCTGTGTTGCCTTTAGATTCCTCTTGATCACCTACATTTCTTGTTCCATGTCTACTAACATATCTGGTCCAATCAACACCTTGTTAACTAGATCACTCCAACTGATAGGAGTATTGCAACTCCACCCATACAATGCCTCAAACAAACTTATCCTTAAATATTCTTGATACCCATTATTGTAGGAAAACTCTACCAGTGGAATATCCTCCAGTTTCATTGTTGATGCATCACATACATCCTCAACATGTCCTACAATATCCTGTTGACCCTCTCTGTCTTTCCATCTGTATGTGGATGATAAGTTGTACTAAAGGTCAACTCTGTGCCCAAAGCTAGAAACAACTCCTTCCAAAACTTGGAAGTGAAACTTTCATCCCTGTCTGCCATGATCTTCTTTAGAACACCATGTAATCTAACCACATCTCTGATGAATACCAGTGCTACATTGCTAGCTGAGAATGTAGACTTCGCTGGAATGAAATGTGCAACCTTTGTCAATCTATCCACAATAACCATGATGGAATCGTGTTGTATCACTGTCCTTGGAAAACCTATGATGAAGTCCATGGAAATGACCTCCCATTTCCATTCTAGAATCACAATTGACTGTAGTAGTCCACCTGGATGTTTACACTCTGCCTTCACACGCTGATAATCAAAACATCTAGCCACCAACTCTTCTACATCCCTCTTCAAGTTCAGCCAATAATAAAATCTCCTCACTGTGGTCAGTGTGTTCTAATAACTTGGGTGACCTAAATATGGTTTCACATGAAACTCTCTCAAGGTCACCTTCTTGAGCTCACTACTATCTGACACATATATATTATCTAACCAATTCATTTGTTGTAAGGCAATAGTCCACATCTTGTGCACCTGCACTTGTACCTATACATGTACCACTACATATACCTGTACTGTCACCTATACCTGTATTTCCACTTGTCCCTATACCTATACTACCACCTATACCTATACCTATACTCTGCTACAACCTGTGCATAATCTCCATATATCTAACATCCTACTAACCTGCTTGCAAGATCCTATCTTGTAAGTCTGTCCCATAGGAGCTCATAGCTGCTAAGTGATTTACCTATACTCGCTTGCTAAGAACATCGACCACGCTATTCTCTTTACCTTTTATATATCTAATCTCAAAATCGAACTCACTGATCATAGCCAGCCACCGTGCTTTCCTACCATTTAGATTTGGTTGGTCAAATAGATACTTCAAACCACTATGATCACTCATCAATGTAAACTTCCTGCCCAGAAGATAATGTCTCCACAAATTCAATGCATGTATAATCACTAGAAATTCAAGATAATGTGTGGGGTAGTTTTGTTCGTGCTCATTTATTTTTTGCAACCCATAACATACCACCTATCCATCCTACATAAGGACTCCACCAGGTCCCTTCTTACAAGCATCTTTGCATGCCCCAAACTCTTTGTCTGGATCTACAACCTTTAACACTGGTACATGTGTCAAAAACTGCTTAAGCTACTAAAAAATAGCCTGACACTCCTCTTTCCATTCAAACTTCTTACCTTTCCTATACAATGATGTGATAGGATAAGAAACCTATAAGAAGTTCCAAATGAACCTCCTTAATAGCTTGCCGGCCCCATGAAATATCTCACCCCATCCACATAATTAGGAGCTACCCACTCCATGATGACCCTTATACTTTTTGGATCTACTACAATGCCCTCCCTGGAGATAACATGCCGCAAGCAATGTACCTCTATTTGAAAGAAACTACACTTGCTAAGCTTAGCATACAACTGATGCTCTCTCAACAACCTCAACACTACTGCTAAATGCTTTGCATTCTCTTCTTCATTTTTAGAATATACCAATATGTCATCAATGAACACAATAACAAATTTATCCAAGTATGGACACAACACATTATTGATCAAGAACATAAATGTAGATGGATCATTAGTTAAGCCAAATGGAACTACAACAAACTCATAATTCCCATAGCCGGTCTAGAAAGTTGTCTTGTAAATGTTATCCTCTTTGAGGCGTACCTAATGATATTCATATCTCAGATCAATCTTTGAGAACATTGCTACTCCCTTCAATTGATTGAACAAGTCATCAATCCTCGACAATGGATACTTGTTCTTGATTGTCACTTTTTTCAACTACCTGTAGTCAATGCATAATCTAAGAGTACCATATTTCTTCTTCACAAACAATACCAGTGCACCCCATGGTGATACACTAGGCCTACTGTATCCCTTGTTGAACGTTTCCTTCAACTATAGCTTCAACTCAACCAACTCAAGTGTGCTCATCTTGTAAGGTGCTTTTGATGTCGATGCTACCCCTGGCACCAACTCAATAGAAAATTCTACCTCCCTGTGAGGTGGCAACTCTGTAATGTCCTTAGGAAATACATTCTTGAATTGCTATAAAACTGAGTACTTTCTCAACACATCTGCATCATCAACTTCCTTACCCTTGTCACTAGAAATGTCCACTGTAAATAACACACCCTTTCCTATGACTATGCTTTTCTTGCATAGTTGTTACCATCCTAACTGATGTGACTTTCTTTTTTCCCTACAAGACTCTTGGTTCCCATCGCCATCCACACACTCAATTTCTTTTTCATAACAATCTACCTTGATTCTGTGAAGGTACAACCAATCCATACCCAACAAAATATTGTATGATCCCAATGGTAATACATTCAAGTGTGTCGTGTATGCATACCATTTAAATCTAATGCAGAGGCTCTTACCCAATGATGAACTCGTTTCTTTGTACCTATAGCCAACTTCACTAACCAAGATTTTGCATGTAATTCCTTACTAAAACCACACTTATCCACCAAGTCAAGAAAAACATAGCTATAATTAGATCCAGGTTCAATAAAAATAAAAATAACTTGATCACAAAGTTTACTGTCCATATCAATTATAAATTCCTGGTGATCTACCTGTTTGTTATCCAATGCTGCATAAATACGAGGAACGCTCTGACCAACACCCACAACAGTCTGTGCACCTTGTGCACTATATATCTAAGGCCTACCACCTTGGTTTTGTGGATAATCTCTCCTGCAATGATATTTTCCACATGTCAAACACTCGATAAGCTTCTAGCCTGCACCCTTATTATGCTCCTAAGATCAATGCCCCTTCCCTCTATCTAGTGCATTGAACTTCTTAGATGGTTCAACAATCTCTTTATTATATGTACCATGAGGTCCTTCTTGCTTTCTATCCCAATTTCCTTTTTTCTTTGCATTATCTTTCCAGTCTAGCTTAGTCTTAGATTTGCACTTCGATTGTTCATAGTAATGCCTTAACTTTCAAATGGCCTCCTCCAATTATCTAGGCTCATCGAATTCAATCATGTCTTTTAATGCAACTAGTAATCCACTAATGAACCTATAAATCTTAGCCTTCTCCTCCGTGAGATAAGGCACCTACCTTAGTAACTCCAAGAACTTGCTAGTATACTCATCATTTGTTATCACTCCCATCTCTATCTCATAAAATTATTTTTCCTTGTCTTCAAAGTATATCTTTGATAAGCACTTCTTCTTGAATAGTTTCTCAAACTCACTGCAATTTTAATCTGTAGGTTTTAACCCTATACAAATATTAGCTACATACGAATTATAAAACACAAAAAATAAACAATGCGAGAGCATAACACATAAAACACATATACACAGAGATTTTTCCCTGGATCCCAAAACCGGGACTACCAGCTTGATTTTCCATTATGTTCCTTTCAATGTTACAACAGATATTTATACATACTAAAGCATCCAATACCATGGACCGAAAACCATTGCGTCCAAAACCATGGACCGAAAACCATTGCATCCAAAACCATGGACCGTAAACCATCACGTCCAAAACCATGTGTGAAAAACATGCACAAAACAATAGGTAGGTACACCCAATGTAATATAGGGTCCAAAACCAAAATTTTCCAGGGCGTTGCCTTGAACCCCATATAGTGGGGTTACCTGCACCCCACAAACCCCCTGTGACATCCCGGTTACACAATCAACACAATGAAGGGGGGGCTCCTCCCCCCTTCTAACCCTCGAGTTAATTACGTGGGCTAGTCGTGGAAAGAATATAACACAACCAACATTATCCCACTTGTTGTTTTCTTTCCATAGGGGGCCACAAGAGAGCTTACTCATTTATCCAGCCCTGCAACGCCCATTGTTTCTCTAGACCAAGAGAACTTCTCAGAGCTCACAGATTTTGTCAATGCATCTGCAGTGTTCTTAGAAGTGTCCACCTTTACCAGCAAAACCTTCCTATCTTCTATCATATCCCTCACAAAGTGATACTGAACATCAATGTGCTTTGTCTTTGAATTATATGCAAGGTTCTTTGCGAAGAAAATTTCACTTTGGCTATCACAGTCTATCCTCATAGCTCCCTATACTAACCCCATACTTGAACACAATCTCTGCAACCAAAATGCTTCCTTTCTTGCATGAGTAGCTACCATGTATTCTGCCTCTGTAGTTGATAGTGGCACTACAAATTGTTTCTTACTCATCCAATTGGCTGCACCTCCATATAGGTTAAACACACACCCACTTGTAGATCTTCTCTGATCTAGATCTCCAGCCCAGTCTGCATCAAAAAAGCCACAAATATCCAACACTTTGTCCAATCCTGGTCTTCCTTGGTAGCACAAACCATAATCACTAGTGCCACGCAAATACCTGAAAACCCGCTTCACTGTTGTCCATTGCTCTTTCCCTGGTTTTGACATAAACCTTCTCAATACTCCCACTACATGTGCAATGTCTAGTTTAGTACAGACCATTGCATACATCAGGATACTGACTACAGTTGCATATGGAACACGGGACATGTCCTCTTCCTCTTCTTGTGTCTTGGAACACTATTCAACAGATAACTTTACACCTACAGGAATAGGAACCTTCACTGGTTTACTATCCTGCATATTAAACCTCTGCAATATTGTCTCAACATACTTCCTCTGGTTTAACCAGAGCCTCCTCTTTGTTTGATCTCTTTTAATTTCCATGCCCAAAATATAGTTTGCAACACCAATATCTTTCATATCGAGTTTGGAGGAAAAATGGGTCTTCAAATCCTGGATAATTTCTTTGTCATTTCCAACCAGCAACATATCATCCACATGCAAGACCAAATAAATAACACAGTCACCAATTAATTTAAAATACACACAATGATCTTCTTTTCTTTTGGTGAAGCCAAGTCCCCGTATAAATGTATCAAATTTTTGATACCACATCCTTGGTGACTATTTTAACCCATATAAAGACTTCTTTAACTTGCATACCAGTTCTTTCTTACCCTTC
>APFE031588658.1:138504-214464 GCA_000404065.3 Pinus taeda
GCCTTAAATTCTTTAAACTTGTCAAAGACTTCGGATTTCTTCTTAAGGAAATATATCCATGTATTCCTTGAGAATTCATCTATAAATGATACATAGTACACAGACTTACCGAGTGATGGAACTTTCACAGGTCCAAACACATCATGTGCACAAGCTCTAATATTTGTTTCGTCCTCTTACCACCAGAGGGGAAACTCACCCGATTTTGCTTCCCATATACACAATTTTCACAGAAATCAAAATCCAGAGAGCTATTACTCATACCTTCTACCATACCTTTACCATGAAGTATTCAAAGGCCCTTCTCTCCAATATGTCCAAGCCTTTGATGCCACAGCATGGTCCTCTCTCCAGAGACCACTAGATTTTCTGCTCCACTTTTAGGAACCACAAAACTGTTGCACCCATCAACAACAATGCTACCTTGCAGCTTGTATAGAGTTCCAGTCCGAACTCCCCGCATTAATACCAGTTCTCCCTGAACCATCTTGCAGGTATCCTTCTCGAACACTTTTTTTACACTTGCATCATCCATCTTGCTTACAAAATCAGATTTATGGCCAATGCAGGAATATGTAGAACACCCGGAAGTGTTCTAACCCTTCCATCTTGCAACTTCAACTTTACTTTTCCGCGACCAATGATTCTAGCCTTCTTGTTATCCCCCAAGAAGACATCACCACCATCATATTTCTCATACTCACAGAACCACTCTCTATGGGGAGTGAAGTGAAAGGATGCACCTGAGTCAATCAACCATGCCTCATGATCTACATGTGTACTTGAAGAAGCCAAGTACACATCCCCACCTTCATCTGAGGTGGTTTTCGCCTCTGCAGAAGGAGCATCATTAGATCCCTTTCATTTATCAGGAGCTTTAGATTTACAGTCCCTTTTGTAGTGCCCTTCCTTTTCGCATTTCCAGCACACCACCTTTACAGGTTTTCCTAGAGATTTAGATCTCCCTCTAGATTTAGACCTCCCACTCAATGACTTATTTTTGTTTCTCTTCTAGGACTATCCCCGTACAAACAAGGCATCGGCATTCTGGCTCTCCATATTTTTCCATCTCATTTCCTCCATTAGCAAGGATGAGACTATTTCATCAAATTGCAAGGCAACTGCATTGCTACCTATTGCAATAACCAGACTATCCCACGAATCTGGTATAGAACACAACAAACTGATGCACTTATCTTCATCTAAAATTTTAATATCAATAGATGATAACTGACTTACCATAGTATTAAATGCGTTCAGATGCTCTGTCACCGAGTCTCCATATTTTATCCTTAGGTTATAAAGCTTTTTCCATAGGAACAATTTATTCCCAAGAGACTTAGATTGGTATAAAGTCCCTAACTTGTACCACAAAGCCTTTGTCATTGCTTCCCCTAATACATTCAGCAATATTGAATCTGAGACACATAACTGTATTGTGCTCTTTACCTTTCGATCCAACTTCTTCCATTCTTCATCGGACACTCCCATTGGTTTAGTACCTGGATCAACCTTGATCGACTGATCTTTATCCACCAACAGATCCTCCATCTTGAGTTTCCATAACTCCAAAATTTGACCATTAAATTTCTCGATCTCTATCTTTCCACTGCTCACCATCTTCTTTCACCACCGGAATCGATCTCGTAGATCTCCCACTGAACAAGGTCTATCACAGGCCTGAGTGAAACTCCTCAGCAACAAAGGCATCCCCTTGAAGCCAAAATAGCTCTGATACCAAATGTAGGTTTTAACCCCGTCTCAAATTTACCTGCATACAAATTCTAAAACATAGAAAATAAATAATGCGAGAGCATAACACATAAAACACATATACACAGAGATTTTCCCCTGGATCCCAAAACTGAAACTACAAGCTTGATTTTTCATTATGTTCCTTTCAATGTTACAATACATATTTATACATGCAGAAGCATCCAATACCATGGACCAAAAACCATTGCATCCAAAACCATGGACCGAAAACCATTGTGTCTAAAACCATGAACTGAAAACCATCGCGTCCAAAACCATGTGCGAAAACCCTGCACAAAACCATTGGTAGGTCCACCCAACCTAATATAGGGTCCAAAACCAAAATTTTCCCCATAGAGTGGGGTTACCTACACCCATCAAATCCCCCGTGACTCCCTCGAATACACAGTTGGTGCAACGAAGGGGGGGCCCCGCCCCCCTTCTAACCCCCTGGTTAACTACATGGGCTAGTCATGGAAAGAATACAACACAACCCAACAAAATCCTCCTCATGAATACATCTAACATTCTTTACATCTTCACACCAAATGTCTGTTTTACCTTTGAGACTGAATGTAGCTGCTATGGCTTTTATGTTCTTAGAATAATCACGTAACCTGAAGAACTTCCTCATGCCAAGAAACCATGCCTCTGCATCTTATGGTTTCTTCATCTCTCCATCAAAAGAAGGTGGCTTTTATTTCTTAAACTCATCCGGAAAGTATTCGCTATCTCTCCTCATGTAAGGATGATAACGATGATGACCATAGTGCTTATCTGATCAAAACTAGAATAACACTTTTGTCTATCCCTTCTTCTCTCTGAATTTTCCAACAATATGTCACCTCTAACTGTGTCATCTCTATCTAACCTGTGACCTCCATGCAACCCGCTACCATATGCCCCATTAGTTGTTTCCTCCTACTCAGTTGATCCGATGTGGTCCCCATCACTGCAAATCTGAAAAACTCTAAAGTATCATTGCATTTACCTCTGCTTGTTTCTCCTGTGCCTCCATGATTCTGTCATTAGCTTCCTTACAACTCCTTATTTCTTCCTTTTATATTATTACTGTATCTGCCAAATCGAAAGAGTTCCCAACACCATACTACTCATTTAAATCATAGGGATATTCTTTGTAGTCTACCATATTTCTAGCCACTTGGTATTTATTCGTGCAAGGTATATCATGTCAGCTAAACCAAATCACAATAAACCAACGTACCTTAGTATAGCTCGGGGAGGATACCTTGTTTGCAAGATCAACAAATCAACATGATACATGTATAACATAATCAAGACAACATATAGAAACATAACACATAAATATATAACCATGCAACCATCATTCTAGCTAGGGTCTAGTCATCAATGCATGACCTCATCAACAACACACACCACGACCTCATGTATGACAACAATCATTACATCACTGTACACTCGAGCACATGAAAACATTAACATGCATAAGCAATGCGTAATTAACCATACACATGCATAAACACATGTGATCAAGCATAAATGAACAATACTTGTAACCAAACCTACAAGAATGATACATGCAACCAAGCATACAAGAATGCAAACTAACAAACATGAATGTAACCAAGCATACAATAATGATACATGTAAGCAACATATAACAACAGTAACTGGTCATACACTCATGAATTTGCACACCACAATAACAACATCAAGTTCCTCATGACGACATTACTATGACCATGATCAACATTATGCAATGCAACAATCACATGGAATGCAAGTATAAGAGACACACATGCAACTGACATGCATGCATGACCAACACACAACCCATCTAGTCCGAGGGGTGAACCATGCCTCTAATACAATTATGAACACCCTCCTCCCACATCTACCCAAGCAATCGACCAACCAGGGTAAATATGTGATGAGAGGCCACTATGATATGATTCGATCTCCTAAGTGACATTAAGGAAGTAGAACCGATAGAAACACACCATACAAACATTCAAAATTAGCATTAGAACCCTCAAGAACCAATCCAACCTTTTAGCCAGCCAACCCTTAGGTCCCACTGAACTTTTGGACAACTTGACCTCTGGACGCTCGCATGCTATGGGCATGCCAACGTCCAAGGACCTCTGGGCACTCTCACAGGCTTGAAATTCAGTGTCCAAAGACTCTTTTGCTCAGTTATGTGCTAGTGTCCATGGGAATTAAGCCACATTTTCAAGACCAGAGCTTAGGTCACTGCCCAAAATTGCATGATACCTCTAGAACGGTAAATTAACAAGGAAATGACAGTATAAATGAAATCGCTTGAATGAGACCTTGACTAGACCCCTACTAGCCATGACAGGAATTTTGTCAAACATATCATCAATATGTAATCTGCAGGTGTAAATAACAGATATGAGCATATGGGTCTCATACTTAGCTGATAATAGCTAACAAACATTGATGCCTCAAGACATAAATTGCCATTCCATCCATTGGGTCATAGATATGTTGATCATTCATTTACAAGCAAAAACATGATGAGAGCCATACATAGCTACTATAATAAAACATATAAATAACCAGCATAATAGCAACAGAAATACCAATGAAATCACAACCATATAAACCACATATAATCCAATATAATATTCGTAGAAATACAAGGAGAAATAACCTCTTATTTATGATGAAAAATCGAAACCCAAGATGGGACTTCCACGTTCCACCGATCTGGAGAATGGATGAGCCAAATCTCTCTTCATCCATTCACCCCCGTGCCATATTCCAAGCATGAATGTGGTATCTCATAGAACACATCAATCCAAAACCATCCAGGGCTTCCATAGGCCATCCACCTCAACCCATCAAATAGTGATTCTACCTCATGGTAAAACATCATAAAACTATCATCATATTTGTCTCTATCCAAGCCTTCCAAGGCTTCCAGAGCATTTGTTCCAACTAGGGTTTCCATTACTAGTAACTTAACCCACAACTGTCGTCAACCTTCCAGGACTAGTAACTCAACCCACAACTGCTACCAAGCTTCCAAGACTAGTAACTCAACCCACCAAGGGATTCCAGATTGTTTTTCCAACCAAGTCTTCCAAGACTAATAACTCAACCCAAGTTGTTACAGGGCTTCCAGAGCATTTGTCCAACTAGGCCTTTTAGGAACTAATAACTCAACCCAAGCTAAGGAAACATGAGAACCAACCAAAAAAAAAAGGAAATAAACCCACAAAATCCATGGCTATCCAAGAAATGGAAAGTCTAGGAAATCCATTGTCAGTCAAGGGAATCCTCCATGCCAGTGACAGATCATGACCAAAATCCACATGAATATGTCATTCATGCTAAAACTAGCGAGGAAAACATACATGCAACTCAGTACCTATGAGTAAATTCCACTGTAGCTGTTGATCCCAATGTCCTCTTGTGATTTCCTGCTCTTCCTTTGCCTTCTTGCTCCAAAATCCTATTATGCCACACCCTCCAAGAGTGCTCCAATAAAACTCTAAGTATCCAAGAGTATGAGAGAGCGATAGAATAATGAGAGAGCTCCAAAACAAAACTAACAAAAGGCTACCAACTGATCCTCAAAAGCCGTTTTATGAATGAGGCCTCCATTTTCTTCATTTTCCATTATTTTCCTTCATTTTCCTCCTCACATGCTACATGTGACCTTTCACCTCCTTTTTCTCCTAATTTCCATCATTTCCATAAATAAATGTGCCAAAATGCCATTTTGAATTTCCAAATCCTTAGCCATTTCCTTTTCCAATTTATGTAGCCATTAAACAATCACAAGTGATCCCCATCGCTAGGATTTTGACCAAGATTTAGCTTGGAATAAGTGTCCCATAAACCATGGTTATTTTGTTTCCCTTATTAAATTTTATTACATGGAATTTTCACCGGGGTTGTTACACACACTGTCGGGAAAGATTACGTAGTTCTAGGAACTGGGAAACTTTCTGACTTAGTGAATTACGTCGTTTCTAAGCTCAGTGAGGGTTACATAATTTTTGGGCTCAATGTTGGGCTTCCTCCCATGATTGCACATTTTTTGAGCTCAAGGCTCACTGGTAGTATGGATAGTGCGACTCCCATCTTCAAGGCATCTTTCCCTCAAGGATTGTGTAGTTTCTAGAGGCAAGCCTAGAACTGCTATAAGACCAAGTTGGGAGATTAGCTTGTGACTTAGAAGAATAAGCTAAGTTAATGAACACAACCTAAAATAAAAATATAAGTCTCAATTGAAGCATGAATACCGGGATCAACGCGAGATGAATTATTGAGGTTAAGAAGTGAGGTTCCAAAATCAAAGCATAGGGAAAATTTTGGAGGGTGGTTGTAGCTGCTAGAATAGATTTATTTCAAATCCTTGAGGCTTCTCAATGTAAACATCTTCATCATTCATCCCATTGAAAAAATATGTCTTAACATCCATTTGATGGATGTTCCATTCCATAGTAGCAACCAAAGAGATAAGATATTTAATTGTAGTATATCTACATGTAGGAGTATTACACAATATTTTGTCATGCCTCCCTATGACATACCTTGAAATGCCTGAAACATGACCATCATGTAGTGTATTCATCCATATATGTAGCTTATATCTTCCCTTAAACAATGGTTGAAAAATTCCTTGAGCTTCCCCTGAAGGAAATGCCTCTAAAACCCTAATTTTGGGATCATCGCCCCCTTTATGCTAGAAATCACGATGGTCGCTAGTTGCACCACACTAGCCCCACGATGCCATCAAACTTTTGGCTTGGATAATAGTGATGATCCCTAAAAGGAAATTTTCCCAAAGAGGACAAGAAGCTTCGTGATCTAAAGACTTCCAAAACGACGAGATGGAGGTTGTTCGGCATGGATGAGGTCAAGTTCTCTCAACTTGGCCTTTTGGTCTTATCCCTATGAGCTACCTCCTTGAGCTAAGGGCCTTCTCCTATCTCCGGAGAGATCCTAACTCCATTTCCCTGCATATATATTCATCCTCTCCCATTCCCAAATGGTTGGTCTTTGGCTATTTGCACCCTTATGCTGAGATTGTGCCTACATGCTACTCATTTGGCTTGGAGAAGGAGTGCTTGGAGAGCTTGAGCATAGACTTGGACATTCACTCAAGGAGAGCTTATTGACATCAATGCTTGGTTGTATGATTCCTCCTTTATACTATTAATATATACAATTGTTGGTTCATTTTCCATAAATGTGTATGTTAATGCATCATTTATCTTAATGCTCCTTGATCTGTTAAGTAGGTTACTTTCAATTATGCTATTTGTACTTGCATTCTTTGTTGTGTCTTGACCTCTTGTGCAGGCATTAAAATGCTATGAGTAGTAGGACCGAGCCCATGGCATAATCGATTAGAGGACTTCAACAAAGGAGGATATCATAGAATCAAAACAAGGTAGGCCATATTCCTCTTCTTCTATTTCAATTGTAACTTAGGAAAGTGTCTAGTAGATTGTCACGTAGGTTGTTAGTCCCACTCATTGGGCTAGAGGGATCATATTTATCTATAGAGAGGATTTCCTACAAAACAAAATGGCAACTCTATTGGGGAAGCTATAACCCTTTCCATCCAATCCTTCACCCTGATTCTATGATGATTTTGACCAACCGTCAGTTTTTTGGCTTGTTTTCTTCTCTATAGTTATTTACACTTACTGGTTATTGCTTGGGGATACTCAGTCTATACTAGTCTTCAAGTTTTTTTTCCCTTATTTTTCTCGCCCATCATGGGTTTAGTCTTAACAATCGCAATGCCATCACCGATTTTTTAATTACAATCATGATGATTACTCTTGCATTGCCCTTTTTTCCTATAAAAAGCGTGATGATCCCAAAGGATTAGAAAATTAGGATTTTATTCTTGTTCTCAGCCTTTTTTCCCTCTATCGGCGATTTTCCAGTGTGTCTATATTGTATTTGTCTTGGTTGTTATGCTTGTATGACTGCAATTGTCTCTTGATTTGGTTAATGTGTGTTTCAAGCTTGATTACTTTCCAAGGTTTCTAGGGTTTCTAAGTTACCCTCCACTCATTGATTGTCTGCTTTTTTGAGATTGATTACTCTCGTTTAAGAGTCTTCCTACAATCAGGACACCTTTTACAAGTTACATTTGGTTCATTGGTGTGAAGTTGTTTTCATTAGTGTCAAGTCATCTTGATGCTTCGAAGATTGCTTTAGTTCCATTGTCAAGCATAGATTACAATTGTTTTCTTTGGTTGAACTAAAATAAAGTGCTTGTTTTCATTCTTATGTTTCGGAAAGAGAAAGTGAAAGATTTTGTCATTTACGTGTTTTTGAGACATTTCTTGCATTCAAAACCATAAAGTGAAAGAGACTTTCATTTTCATTGAGTTTTCTTGCATTTTCCTTTGCTCATTGCATTAGTTTTCATTGTTTGAATCAAAGTGAAAGAAAAAAATCATTATTGCATCTCAGTGAAAGGAAAGTGATTTTCATTTCTGTAGGATTACATCTCGGCATTGCATTTGTTAGTGGAATGAAAATATTATATTTTGTTTTTAAATTTAGCATTGGGAAGAATTGCATTGATGCATTTTTCTTGTTTGATGCATTATTTGGTTGTCTCTCTTCCTTTGTTAGTTTATCCTTCATTGAATGAAAAGGTTTCATTTTCATCATTTAGTTGCATTTTAGGAACAAGTGACATCATTGAGCCATCAAAATTGAAACTTAATTGAAGATAAAATTAAATTCACCTCAATTAACCTAAGGATAATTTGTCACTTAACACAAATATCTATAGGTCTAGGCTAAAGACATGTTCCGGTGTCTTTAAACATAGTCGTTGTCACTAATTTCCTGTAGTGTATCATGGGGGTGAAATCCTATCCCAGTATGGAAGTATATAGAAGGTTCTCCAGTACTTTTGGGTATATCAGAGGCACTTCAGTATGATAAGCATATAGGGATGCTCTCATCAAACGATTCTACAATAGACAACACTAACATGGACTTGTGCTCCCCTTACTATCACGTATATATTGGGAAACCCCATTAGGTTGTTATCCTTTAGCCACAAGTAACTAAGTCAGCCACCTTGTAAACATGATAAACCCAACACAACATTCAGGGAGATTTGTCGCCGAACATTAAGTCCTTGGTTTTGGCTAGGGTGTATATTGTGGTTCATGGATACTTGGTAAACCCTTTTGCCTAGTTATTACCCATTTTGATTTATTTGTTGTTTCATGTCAATAAAATTAACTACAAATGATAACATGTTGAACCCATGCAGTTGCTTCTTGGCCCAATATTGAGTAATTCCCGGTAAATTTTAATTTTAAATCATCCTTCAATGAATCATCTCTTCTTATTCCTCTCTTAAGAGAAAGTCATTGTCGTTGAACAATTGAGTTCACCCCAAAGTTCCCCTTCGTTGTCCGATACTGAAGGGTCTTCACAAGGATTTCAACCAGAATTTCCTCAGTCACTTGAAGCTCAAGGCTTTGAACTTGCAATTGTCCCAGGCATTCAACCCCTTGCTTCTTGTCCCCCACCTTCAGATTCTTTGTCTGCTCAAGGTTCTGATCCAAAAACCCCTGAGAGTCCACAGATGTTTTTCTTATATCCTTCGAATTCATTATTTGATCCTTTTGTGATATCTCCTCAATGTCCTTACATTCCTTATGATCAACATAGTGTTCCTTTGGAGTTATCTCTTTGTACATCTCGAATTCCTCCTTGTGAGTTGTTTCCACCCATGGATTTAGAAGGTGAGTTCCTAACCTCTCCTCAAGGTCATCCAGAATTTTCCACTACTCACAGTCCTCCTGTTAATGAAGAGAAAGAATATGAATTTCCTCCAAAAGGATTTCCTTTTATGGGAAGAGTCCCATCTCATGCACTTCCTAAAACCAGTGGGCCTATGCTTTCACATGGTTATACAACCTTAGCTCAATTAGTTTCAGGAATTCCCAGTGCTTCCTCTTTGTATTAAAATCCTATTTGGTCGTCAAATGCAAACTACTATCATGTCAGTTCCCATTCAACCAACAATTTCGTCGCAACCTTTATCATCGTTTCAACCTTCCATTCTAGTACAAACAATTATTTTGATTTAAGCATCCATAAGTTCGTCATTCCCTCCATCAAGTACCACTGCCTTATTCACAGCCTAGGGGGCGAATCCAAACATTCCTCTTGTGTCAGGTGGAACCCATGTGAGTGTATCACAACCTCACATGATTGGAGTCAATCAACCATATCCTAGTGGTATTCCCAACCTTGTTGGTCCATCTGGGTCAGATAATATACATTATCAATAGCCTTACATGGCCCAAATACCACTCCAACAATTTTATGTCCCATATGGTTCACAAGCATTGAAAAATCCACCCTATATTCGACAAGCAGGACCTCATGTGCACCCTGGTTAATTTGTTATTCCTGGTGCATATGGTCAAATCCCATTCAAAACATACTAATACCCATAGGGTATCCCTCAAGGAATTGTCCAAAAACCATTACAGCAGCAAGGGAAACCTTTGCAGCAGCAGGGGAAACCTTTGCAGCAGTATCAACATCCTTTGCAACAACAAGTGTAGCTTTTTCAAAAACCTACTCAGCCCTTATATCTGCAAGGTCAACCTTTTCAGCAGAAAGGTCAACCTTTGTAGCAACAAGGTCAACCCCTGCAGCAGCAAGCTCAACTTGTATATCAATAAGGTCAAATCTTACAGGCACAAGGTCAACCCGTTCAGTAGTAGGGCCAATCACTTCACATCCAGGGTCAACAAGTGCAACAACCTTACAATCCATATGCCATGTATAATGTTTATCAACGGCCTACAACAAGTCAATATCAACCCTACCTTGGACAAAATCCACCTTATGGTCAAGGTACCCCTCAGTGGGGGCAAAATCAAATCACTTATGGTCAAAATCCTCTGCTTTGGGGGTAGAATCCTTACCAGCAAGGTTAGAACCCGCAGTTTGGGCCTCCTCAAAGGCCTTACATGCCTTTTAATCCGCAATTTCCATTTTTAGCTACATTTGAACTTCCTGATGTCTCGAGGCTTACTAATGATCCCATTTTTCATTCACCTTACTGGCCTCCAGTTCCTACCAAAGTTTTGAGAAATTTCACTGAGTTCGAAGGAAAATCTAAAGAGGACTCTTAAGCCCATGTGATGACATATCACTTATGGTGTTCTTCTAATTATTATGTTGACGATTATATTCGTCTCTGCCTCTTTCAACGAACCTTGATAGGTGCTGCTACAAAATGATATATCGAGTTGCCTCGAGGTTCCTATGCCGATTTTAACTCTTTGGCTATGGCCTTCCTCACCCACTTCCAATTGTCGGTTCATTATGAAACTGGTACTCATTTGCTCACATCTCTGAAGCAAGATACTACGACCCATATTTCCGATCATATCCATGAATGGAGACGTCAGTGTCGCCTCATCAAATTTGAAATTCCTGATGAGTTGTTAACTGAATGGTTCACCAAACCTTTCGTAAACAAAATTTCCATAGATATAGAAATGGGTGGATGTGTTAATGAGGACCAAGCTATTTCTCGTGCTCAGTATATAGACTTAATCTATTCCCAATCTGGCACGCTATATGAAATGTTGCCTGATGCTCCAAGACCATCTTTGAATTCAACATCTTCAAAGTCTCCTGATGCACCACCTGTTGATCGTATAATTGGATCAGTGTCCTAGACTTCCACTAAAGCTTCTGCGAAGTAGAAATCTGTTTCAGATACTAGTTCTAGTCAACCTTTGAAAAACCCATCCAATTCTGTAAAACCTATGAGGTCCATTCCATCCAGTCTACAAAAGCAGATAAATCCTCGAAAGGTAAGAAAAAGGGTAAAGGAAAATCCAAATCCAATACCCCTAAACTAGATCCTCCCAAATCATCTGCTAATGATGCCTCCAAATGAAAGCCAAAATATCCTTTCCTCATTTGTGAGGAAGACCATTATCCCAAGGATTGTCCTCGACGTGTTGAAATTAGTCATTTATTAAAAGGGACTCTGATTGTTTTGAAAGAACCATTTCCATGTTAACAGACTTAGTTGGCAGACCAACCACAATCCTTTGCCTCCTCTGGTTCTCAAGTTTTCATCAAGCAGGGTTCATTGCCCATCTTTATCACTACTCAATCAAAATATTATCAAACCCCTGTAAAGCAGATGGTGGAGAAGGAAGCCATTGATGTACCTTATACTTCTACTCCACCGAGTTCTGGTCCACTATTGAGCGACCTAATAATGAATCCGTTCTCTGACCACCTCCCAAAGGTGTGCTTCGGAAATCATCCTATAATCTGAACGCTAGAGATGCATAACATTATAGTATAATCGAAGATCTATCTCAAACGCCTTTGGCGATGTCTTCTTTGGAATTCCTCCAGACATGTCCAACACAACGAAAATCATTGTTATTTACTATAGGAGCATTTGATATTTTTTATTCTAGTTTGATTACTTTTGATCTTGAAAACCATGTTCCTCATTTTCCTCACCAGATTTCTTTTCTGATTCAAGTTATTATAAAAGGAAAGACAATCCATCAAACTGTCAATGATAAAGGTGCTTCCACCTGCATCATGTCTATTTCATGTTGGAAATCCATTGGCTCTCCACCCCTTAACTAGTCCCCAAACACCTTGGAGGCCTTTAATGGCAGAGGCTCCCGTCCATATGATATTCTCACAAATTTTCCTATCACTTTGGAAGAAAATATTGTTCAGCTAGAAGTGGAAGTTGTAGATGCAAATATTAATTACAACCTTCTTCTCAGGTGAATTTGGATCTATGCCATGTTTTGTGTGGTTTCATCTTTGCTCCAGGTGCTCTATTTTCCTCATGAAGGAAAAAGAGTCACCATCGACCAATTGTCCTTTTTCTTTTCCAGTGCTTCGAATGGCAACATTCTGTATGTGGGAAATACCGACATTCCATATGAGAGCATGGGGGCAGGTATTTTTAAAGATTCTTCTTTAATGGGAACTTTTTTCTCCCACCTCCGAATGTCTCCTCGATTAATATTATCTCTGTCTCTATAGATCCTTGGATTATTCCTTCTCCGGATCAGATTGATTCATTTGGTGATTCCATGCCACTAAGTCCATTGGAATAGGCTTACCATGAAATTGTTTTAGCGTCAGTGATTTCTTTAGAAAGTCATGTTGTTTTCAGTATGAACCTAGATACTTATGCGCAATCTCCTTGGCTTGGTTCTTGGGATTCCCCAGTTCCTTTGAACGAGACATTCCCCATGAACGAGAGTATTTTTGAGGTTATGTCTCTTGACGAAACCCCGTGGAATGATGTTCATCATCGTTCTTCATTTCTTCCAAGCCTAAGCGAAATTCCATCGTGTCTTGAAGCTTTCATTTCTCATAACCTGACGCATCCACTTCAAACACCTGTTTTGGTGCACGAAGTATTGTGTGAAGGTAATATGGGAAATATTACTTCAACCATGCCTCTCGACATTTCCATTAAACCTAGGATTATTGAGAACGTTCATATTTGGGTTTCATGTTCTCATGATGAGATCAAGGTTTACATCGATCTTTTCAAAGAATTTCATGATGTTTATGCTTGTTCGTATGAGGAAATGCCTGGTATTGATCCCGCTATTGTGGTGCATGAAATACCCATGTATCCTGATGTGAAGCCTGTGCATCAACGACTTCATCCCGTGCATCCTAGGAAGGATGTTTCTATTAAGGCAGAGGTTGAAAAGATTTTAAAATTTGGTTTAATCTATCTGATCTAATTAGCAGATTAGGTTTCTAACATTGTACATGTTACTAAAAAGAAGGGCATGATCTGAGTTTGTGTCGATTATTGTGACATCAATCACACATGCCCATAAGATAACTATCCCACTCTGTTTATTGATCAAATCATCAATGAGTGTGCTGGGAGTGAAATTTTCGCTTTTATGGATGGTTATTCTGGTTACAACCAGAATAACATATCATTCGCTGATTAACACAAGATAGAATTTATCTGTCCATGGGGCACTTTTGCCTATAAGAATCTCCCTTTTGGCTTGAAAAATGTTGGTGCTACTTTTCAGCGAGCAATGTCATATGGTTTTCATGATATTTGACGCATTGTTAAACCTTATCTAGATGACTTACCAGGTCATTCTGCTAAATGTCGTGACCATCCAGACCACCTTCAAGCCATCTTTTTGCGTTGTCGACACTATAATATTCATCTTAATCCGCATAAGTGTGTTTTCTGTGTGGAATATAGTCAGATCTTAGGTTTTATTGTGTCCTGCAAAGGCATCTGAATAGATCCTCTAAAATTTAGGCTATTGTAAACTTACCCCCTCCTACTTCATTGCATCAATTGCAAAGTTTGCAAGGAAAGACTAATTTTCTTTGTTGCTTTGTCCCTAACTACGTTGAGCTCACCAAGGGATTTACTCTCTTGCTCAAAAAGGGGATCCCATTAAATTGTGGTGAAATTTCCCAATAGTCCTTTGATTCCCTAAAGAACACGCTCATCAGTGCTCCTTTATTCCATCCCCCAGAATATTGTTGCGACTATTTCCTCTACTTGGCCACAACTGAAAATACCATTGTTATGGTCTCAGTTCAGGATGATGATGATGGTAACGAACACATGGTTTATTATTTAGTCTGAAATCTCATTGACACTGAAACTCGATATGCTCATATTGAGGAACTTGCCTTGGTAGAAATCCATGTTGTTCAAATATTTCGTCACTATATTCTTCTCCAGAAGACCACGGTGATTTTTTACTGCAACCCCATGACTTACATTTTGACTCATCAATTACTTGGGGGAAATAATCTAAATGGAACGTTATCCTGCAATATTTTGATTTGGAGTTTACTGCCGCCAAATCAAAGAAATCACTTGTTTCCGAATTGATTTGCGCCCTTCCTTCAGCAAGCATTTCCACCAATTTTACTGAGCATATTCCTGATGAAAATTTGTTTCTCATCAACTCTCTCAACCCATGGTATGGGGATATCATCGTTTATCTTCAGACCCAAACCTTTTGATCCAAGTGGTCTCGATCTAACTGATGCTGCAATTGGCATCAGTCTCAACCTTATCGAATTCTTGGTGGTACATTATACCAAGTCAGTGTTGACTTTTTTCTCTGTAGCTGTCTAAAACTTGAAGAGGTTGAACAAGTCTTGAATGACTTCAACTTTTGGGCATGTGGTGGTCACATATCAGGCTACACAACTGCTCAGAAAATCCTCTACACTAGTTGTTTTTGGACTTCCATTTTCAAGGATTGTATTCTGATTGTTCAGAAGTGCCATGAATGTCAGGATTATAGCCGCAAGTAGCACAACCCGCTAGCAACCTTACAACCTGTTGTTACCATTGGCCCATTTGTTAAATGGGTCATAGATTTCATGACATGTAACCTTTGCTTGACTGGGGAGCATGGCTATATCATCATCCTCATCAACTACTTCACTAAATGGGTGGAGGCGATGCCCATATATAATGTTGACGATATCACTACTACTCAATTCCTCTTCAACCATGTCATAGTCTATTTGGATGTCCCTCAAGCCATTGTCGCTAACCATGGATCACATTTTCGTCAGTACATTATGGTAGAGTTGACTGCTCAGTTGGCTCTTCTCCATGATAGCTCAACTCCTTACTATCCATAGGCCAATTGCCAAGTTGAAGCAATTAACAAAGTTTTGATTACTATGCTTCAACAAACCATTGGGAAGCATAAAAAGGATTGGCACCTTATGTTTTTCTCATCTCTTTAGGCTTACCAAACTTTAACTAAGACAACCACTAGATTAACTCTATTCTAGTTGGTTTATGGTTTAGAGGTGACACTCCTGATTGAGTGTGAAATCCCTTCGTTGAAATTAGCTATCGAACTACTTGCTAATACCTCGCCTGAAGAGGAGTGGTTACTTTATCTTGAGAGGCTAGATGAGACCCATCGTAGTGCTGTGATGGTGATCGAAGCCCAAATGAAACGTGTTAAAGCTCATTTCGATCAAACCATTTCTCCACGCACTTTTGTTGAAGGCGACTTGATCCTCCTATACGATCAGGCCAACGATAAGTTTGGAGATGGAAAATTTGAACCTATGTGGCATGGGCCATATATTGTAAAATGTATCTTGTAAAAGGGCACCTATGAGCTAGTTGATTACGAAGGAAATGCATTGTCACAGCCCTGCAATGGTTTGTATCTGAACCGGTTTTCTCCTTCCTAGGACTCGTAAAACTTACTAGGATGGATTCATTTGAAGAATGAACTTATATGACAAGCATATGCTATCCCCTTCAAGCTTGTGATTAAAAATAATTTGGGTACTCGCTAGAAATAATGGGGAAAAAGAAAGTGAAACATCCTTTGTATAGGAAGCATGTCACTCTTGAACATGGCACTCTTCTTCTTCTCGTGTCGGTTTTGGGATATCCTCACTCAGTCACTTGTCCTCCTGGGTTTGGGTGATCCATTATCCTCTCATCTGACTATTCCACTTCGTCATCATGACCCTTATTCCTACGTTGAGTCAAATGTTGCCACACTCTATAGGCGTGTCGTTGATGTTCAAGATAAGTCCTATCTACAGTTCATTACCTATAGATTATCTGACCCTTTGCTATAGCCATGGATCCTATTCATTTCATTCAAATTTATTCCTCATTTCGTGTCGATGATGGGGGAATCATCATGGCCCTCCTTCGATGAGTCACTTTCTGTCAACTTCAGCTGATTATCCAGGAAGACAACTTAGAGGCTCCCTTTCAATACCTTGGAGATTACATGCCTTAATGGAAATTTCTTCACATTCGACGATAGGTTTTCATCATTGACCTTCGATTGGATGATTCCACGAGTGTTCGACTTCATCTTCTTTTTCACATTCATGGATTGTACAGTTGTACCTAAGTGAGATACATTGTCATTATTGGTAGTTTCTCTCATGCCTATTAATGGTCCACATCATTGGCCGATAATCAGGTGGTTGTCTAGCATGTTCAACTTTGACACATTCATTTGCATGTTAGCATTCGTAATTCGATCGTGTTGGGATAGAGCACAAGACCCTGAGTCTTATCTGATATGACTTAGGTTGCATAGAGTTATGTATTATTCATGATTGTATAGATGTTTCTGCTATACATATGCTTGTGACCATACTGTGGGACTTGACATTTATGATGATCCTTCTATCTTGGATGGATGCATCCATACCTTGGATCTTAGATTTACAAATGATCCTTTTCATTTGGATGGCTGCACCTATACTATGGATCCTGCCACATAGTCCTTATTGTACGGATGTCTGTGTCCATACTGTGGATTCATTTTTTGATATCATATATGTATATTTATATGCATCCTTGATTTGTAGGTCTCCTAACAATTTTTGTTCTCGTCCTTGCAAAATCTTGTAAAGCATCTCAGCCATCACTCCCTATTCTGCCTTCATACTTTAGGGGGCATCTGTTACACAGTATTTTGCCATGCCTCCCGCACTTCCCTGTGACATACCCTGAAGTTCCCGCAACATGGCCATCATGTAGTGTACTCATCCAGATATGCAACTCAGATCCTCCCTTAAACAATGATTGAAAAATCCCTTGAGCTTCCCCTGAAGGAAATGGCTTTAAAACCCTAATTTTGGCATCATCACCTCCTTTACGTTTGAAATTGTGATGGTCGCTAGTTGCACCACACTAGCCCCACAATGCCATTGCGCTTTTGGCTTGGATACCAACGATGATCCATAAAAGGCAATTTTCCCAAAGAGGACAAGAAGCTTCATGATCTAGATGCTTCCAAAATGACAAACTAGAGGTTGTTAAGCACAGATGAGGTCGAGTTCTCTCAAATAGGCCTTTTGGTCTTATCCTTATGAGCTACCTCCTTTAGATAAGGGCCTTCTCCTATCTTTGGAGAGATCCTAACTCCCTTTCCCTACCTATATATTCATCCTCTCCCATTATAAATGGTTGGTCATTGGCTATTTGCACCCTTATGTTGATATTATGCATACATGCTACTCATTTGGTTGGGAGAAGGAGTGCTTGGAGAGCTTGAGCTTGGACTTGGACATTCACTCAAAGAGAGCTTATTGACATCAAGGCCTAGTTGTATGCTTCCTCCTTTATCCTATTAATATATACAACTGCTGGTTCATTTTCCATGAATGTGTATGTTAATGAGTCATTTATCTTAATGCTCCTTGATCTGTTAAGTAGGTTACTTTCGATTATGCTATTTGTACTTGCATGATTTGTTGTGTTTTGATCTCTTGTGTAGGAATTAAAACACTATGAGTAGTAGGACCGAGCCTGTGGCACAAGCGATTCAAGGACTTCAACAAAGGAGGATATCATGGCATCAGAACAACGCAGGCCATCTTCCTCTTCTTCTATTTCGATTGTAACTTAGGAAAGTGTCTAGTAGATTGTCACGTAGGTGCCTAGTCCCACTCATTGGGCTAGAGGGATCGTCTCTTTCATCATAGAAGATTTCCTAAACAACAAGGAGAAAAAATTTCTTTGTAATCAATACCTTATTTTTGTGAGAAGCCTCTTGCTACAAACCTTTCTTTGTATTATCAATGCTCCCACCTGCAACATGCTTTATTTTACATATCCATTTTGAAGTGACTATTGATTTGTCACTTGGACTAGGAATGATTTCCCATACATCATTTTTCATGTTTGACCATTATTCTTCCTACACCTCATTCCTCCACCCTTGATGTTTAGCTTCGTCTTCATAGGAGGAAAGTTAAACTTCAATAAGCTTCAACATATATGTTGCATATCTAGAAACCCTTTTTGGTATTTTAATTTCTCTAAAGGTTCCCATTTCTTTGTGTCCTTTTGCTTCTTGTAGAGTAGTTCTCAACTAAGCAATCTTCTTTTGATTTTCAGGAACAATTACTTGTTGTACAGGCTCACTAGGAAATTCAACATCTTCTTGAGTTGATTTTAGATCTTCACCATCATTGTCCCTTGAGATATCCTCAAAGATAAGTTCATCATAATTGAAAAAAACATTATTGATTTCTTGTAATATATACTCTCATCAAATATGATATGCATGTTTACTTTAATCTGACGATCTTCGTTAAAATATATTGTGTATGCCTTTGATGAAGCACTATACCCAACAAATATGCCCTTCATATTAGTAAGATCCAACTTCTTCCTTTTTTCCCTTAGTATATCTATATAAACCATGCATCCAAATATTTGGATATCATCCACATTTGGCATCTTTCTGGTAAATGCTTCTTCCGGATTCATGTTGTTGAGAATATTGTGAGGACTTTGGTTCTACAAGTAGACAATTGTTACACATGCTAGTCCCCATAGGAATTGAGGGAGATCTTGATCATGAAGCATGAATCTGACACATTCTTCAATTTCTTTGTTTTTCCTTTCAGCCACACCATTCTGTTCAAGATTATAAGGAACAATTAGATCCCTCTTAATCCTTACTTCTTTGCAAACCACTATAAGTTCCTTGGAGGTACATTCTCCACAATTTTTAGACCTTAGAGTCTTGATATTTATTTTTGTCAAATTGTCCACTTGATTCTTAAATTTTTGAAACTTCTCAAATACCTCATCTTTGTTCTTGAGGAGGCATAACCAAGTTTTCCTCGCGAAATCATCTATGAAGGCCACATTATATTGATGCCCACTAAGGGATTTTAATTCCATATGACCACATACATCCAAGCGTATGAGATATAAAAATTCCTTAGATCTGGTATCACTTTTTACAAATGGATTCTTTACATTCTTCCCTAGAGCACAAAACTTATAGGTCCCTTCATGTTCTTCCTTCAATTCAGGGATGTCACTAATCATTTGACTTAGAGATGGAAAAATATTGTAATGAAGGTGTCCATACCATTAGTTTTTTGTATCATCATAGGTGTTCTAGCCTCGAAACTTTGTGGAGACGGGACTTCTCCATAACCCAAAAATAATTTCCGGAAATTCCACCTAGAAGTGTCTCAATTGGATTATTAGCCTATTTTTAAATATTTCCTAAGTCTAAACTTAGGAGAAGGGGTTAATTAATCAATATTAATTTAGAAAGTTGTGAATCACCTAGAAAATCACATGGCACGATCCAGATATGATCTCAACCATCGATTATGTTTTAATCTTGGTCGTTGGAGTTCCAAGTGGAGATTATAAGAGGAGGTTGATGGGTAGATGTAGAACACACTTGAGATCATTTTCCTTGGGTAGTTTGACTTTCTATAGAGTTGCAGCTAGAAGAGTTTGAGCCAGAGGAGGGGGCAGAGAAAGTGAGTCCAGAGGAAGTCTTCCAGTTCTAGAGAGTTAGAAAGAGGAGGTTGATATTTTCTCCATGAGGTTGCGTAGAGACACCGCAGAGCCTCAAGAAGGAAATTCAACCCAGATGAAGAGGAAGGAATTTTTCATTTATAGAGGTCGGGAAAGTTTTCCAAAGGCCCAAAGAAGCATTTTACCATTTAGCAGCAGGCAAGACAACTAGACTGGCAATTGATTAAGAAAAACCATCTGATGGATTGTGCTAGGGTTATGCAAGGCTAGTGCAGAGCTGGTTGAACGACTAGTTTTTCAGAGGGAGTCAAGTGTCAGGATTGCTTAGAGAGAGGGAAAATCCCCTTAGATAATTTTTTCCAATATTCCTCTTATATAGATTCACCAACTTGGAGATATTTATTGTATTCAGAATTTTCTCACTACTGCTTAATAATAAAAACCCTTAGTTATTGCACCATTTTTCCCAAGTTGGGTTTTTTCGAGGACTTTTGTCCAAAAATAACGTTTAAAATTTGTGTGTGTGTTTGTGTGTGCTAGTATTTTCTCAATTTCCAATTTATCTTCCATTGTATTTTTATTTGTGAAGATTGTAGTTTGATTAATTCATTGTTTTCATAGAAATAAAATGAATAATTAATTTATCAGTTAGAAGAATTAATTCCAGTTATTGCAATAATAATTTCAATGGTGATTTTTTCACAAGGTATTAGAGTGATTTTGATCAGAAGGGAATCTTAGAAGAGAAGGAAAAAATTCGTTGTTTAGAGGGAGTAGCAGGATGATTTTTTGGGAGTAGCATAGAGCCTAAGCCAAGCAATATGAATTGCTGGGAAATTTGATTTTTCAGTGCAGGTTGGTAGAGCAATTTGGCTTGCCAAAAAGAGTGATTCCAATAGGTAGAGGAACCAGTAGTCCAATATTTTTTATGAGCGTATTCCTTGTTTGGGCGCAAGAGGGTTTTGCATTAATTTACAGCAATAGAATTAGTGCCGAGTGGAAGAGGAAGGGCACAAAAAAAGGGAAATTTATCTCATAGGGTTTCTAGCTTAGAAATCTAATTTTTCCAATTGTAGTTGGCACTTACTGTAGGTATTTTTTCTCACTTCAGAAGGAAGTGTGAATAATAGGATTGGCAACCAAACAGGGGGAAAGAGGGAGTTTGTGGTTCAAATTCGAGATGGCCACAACTAGGCTTGGAGATCAGGATAGGTTGGAGGGAGCCTCCAACTCTGTCATATGGAAGGCTAGGATTTCCTTCCTCGTGGATGAATATGGCTTGAAATCCTATGTAGATAATGTAGTGGAATTTCCCCAGGATGAAAATCAATTGAAGGAATACAGGAAAGAGATGGTGAAGGAAAAGCAAATGATCTTGGATGGAGTCTGAGACAATTGAGTCTCACATATATCTAGAAAGAATATCACTAAGGAGATGTGGGATGCTCTCAATCAACTATATTATAATTATCTTTAGAAACGAAATATGTTCTTGTAGGAGAAGCTATGAAGCATGCAGATGCATAAGGGTGAAGGCATAGATACCTTCCTCACCAATATTCAGGAAGTCTCTGATCACCTTGCAACCATTGGAGAGGCACCTCAACCATTATATCTTGTACACTTGGAATTGAATAGTGTCTCAGAGGATGGAAAGTCTTTTTCCAAAGTATCTTGTGTCAAGACACATTTCCTAGATGGGATAAGATGTGTTCATACCTATAGCAAGAGGATATGCTATGAGCTCTATTAAAGAGCACCATCAACAAAATCAATAGTAGGTTCTCGAAGGGTGAGAAGGAGGAGGAGAATGTGGCCCTTTCATTAAAGGGTCCTAGTCATGGACAAGGGGAGAAGAAGAAGAATAAGGACATATTTAAAGTCAAGTGCTTCAGGTGTGGTGAGTTTTGCCACTACAATACTCAGTCTCTTCTCAAGAAGAAGGACAAGCAGGAGAAGTAGGACCAGGAGACAACATCCACAGAGATAGAAAAATTATCCTCTAGACCAGAGGAATATTTTTTCATGTTTGAATCTATACCTCTAGGAATAAGGCGGGACGAGATGGAGTTATAGTCCTAGAGAAGTGTTGAGGATGTTAGAAAATCAGAAAGGCAGAAATTTTTTCTCATGTTGATAATTACTTGTGATTATTATTATAGTTTTTCTTATGTTCTTCTTTTATATTAGTTGATAAATAAATTACCAAAACCAAAACATGAATATCAAGGAAGCTAGATGTAGGCACACAACCAGGGAAAATCCCCTATATAAGGGAAAACGCAGTCAAGGCATCTTCCTTCGGTAATTTGAAATGAGATAGACCAAGACCCTACACCAAAACACCTTGCTTGAAATCCTATGTAGATAATGTAGTGGAAGTTCCCTAGGATGAAAATCAGTTGAAGGAATACAGAAAATATATGGTGAAGGAAAAGCGAATGATCTTGGATAGAGTTTGAGACCATATAGTCTCACATATATCTGGAAAGAATATCACTAAGGATATGTCAGATGCTTTCAATCAGCTATATTAGAATTCTCTTTAGAATCGAAAGATGTTACTGTAGGAGAAGTTGTGAAGCATGAGGATGCATAAGGGTAAAGGCATAGATCCCATCCTCACCAAGATTCAGGAAGTCTGTGATCACCTTGAAACCATTGGAGAAGCACCTCAACCATTATATCTTGTATGTTTGGAATTGAATAGTGTATCAGAGGAGTGAAAAGTTTTTTTCCAAAGTATCTTGTGTCAAGACACATTTCCTAGATGGGATAAGATGTGTTCATACCTATAGCAAGAGGATATGATACGAGCTCTATTAAAGAGCACAATCAATAGAAGCAACAGTAAGTGCTCTAAGGGTGAGAAGGAGTAGGAGAATGTGGCCCTTGCATCAAAGGGTCCCAGCCATGGACAAGGGGAGATGAAGATGACATATTTAAAGTCAAGTGCTTCAAGTGTGGCAAGTTTGGCCACTATAGTACTCAGTGTCTTCTCAAGAAGAAGGACAAGAAGGAGAAGCACAACTAGGAGACAACATCCACAGAGATAGAAAAATTATCCTCTAGATCGGAGGAATATTTTGTCATGTTTGAAGTTATACCTCTAGGAATAAGGCAGGACGAGATGCAGTTATAATCTTAGAGAACCACTGAGGATGTTAGAAAATCAGAAAGGAATAATTTTTTTCTCATGTTGATAATTACTTGTGATTATTATTATAATTTTTCTTATGTTCTTTTATCTTAGTTCATCAATAAATTACCAAAACCAAAACATGAATATCAAGGACACTAGATGTAGGCACACAACCAGGGAAAATCCCCTATATAGGGGAAAACCCCATTAAGACATATTCCTTCAATAATTCAAAATGAGATAGACCAAGACCTTAGACCAAAAATACCTTGGCTTGAAATCCTATGTAGATAATGTAGTGGAAGTTCCCTAGGATGAAATCAGTTGAAGGAATATAGGAAAGAGATGGTGGAGGCAAAGTGGATGATCCTGGATGGAGTTTGGGACCATATATTCTCACATATATCTAGAAAGAATATCGCTAAGGAGATGTGGGATGCTCTTGATCAGCTATACTATAATTATCTTTAGAAATGAAAGATGTTATTTTAGGAGAAGTTGTGAAGCATGATAATGCATAAGGGTTAAGGCATAGATCCCTTCCTCACCAAGATTCAAGAATTCTATGATCACCTTGCAAACATTGGGGAGGCACCTCAACCATTATTTCTTGTACGTTTGGAATTGAATAATGTCTCAGAGGAGTGGAAAGTATTTTTCCAAAGTATCTTGGGTCAAGACACATTGCCTAGATGGGATAAGATGTGTTCATACCTATAGCAAGAGGATATGATACGATCTCTATTAAAGAGCACCATCAATGGAAGAAATAGTAAGTGCTCGAAGGGTGAGAAGGAGGAGGAGAATGTGGCCCTTGCATCAAAGGGTCCTAGTCATGGACAAGGGGAGAAGAAGAAGAAGAAGGAAATATTTAAAGTCAAGTGCTTCAAGTGTGGTGAGTTTGGCCACTACAGTACTCAGTGTCTTCTTAAGAGGAAGGAAAAGTAGGAGAATCAGGACTAGGAGACAACATCCACGGAGATAGACAAATTATCCTCTAAACCAAAGGAATATTTTGTCATGTTTGAAGCTATACCTCCAAGAATACAGTGGGACGATATGGAGTTATCGTCCTAGAGAATCGCTGAGGATGTTAGAAAATTAGAAAGGCAGATATTTTTTCTCATGTTGATAATTACTTATGATTATTATTTTTTTTCTTATGCTATTATTTTATCTTAGTTCATCAATAAATTACGAAAAACAAAACATGAATATCAAGGACACTAGATGTAGGCATACAACCAGGGAAAATCCCCTATATAGGGGAAAACCCAGTCAAGACATCTTCCTTTAGTAATTCAAAATGAGATAAACTAGGACTCTAGACCAAAATACCTTCCTCATCCACCAAGTCAACTCTTCCTTCTAATATATGATCTCTTCCAAAGTTATCAAGTGCCAACTTCTCAAATGTAGCTTCAACCCATAATTTTGACCCCCAACTTCAAAACTTCGACCTAGCTTTAGGACTCCAGTTTCAATCTAGCAACCTTAGTAGCTCCAATTTAGCAGCTTCACAACTTTGATGCAACTTCACAATTTTGACCTTGATGTAGCTTCGCAACTTTGATGCAACTTCACAGCTTTGATGCAGTTTCCTAACTTCGATGTAGCTTCAGAATTTTGTTGCACATGAAAGAGAGAGAAAGAGACCCAAAAAAATTGATTCCATATTCCTTCTTGAACTTCGTACATTTTCTTCTCCCATCTATTGCAATTCAAACTTTTGTGAGATGAGTGACAAATGAGGTCGAGATTCTCTAATATATAGGCTTCTTATGAGGTCAAATTCCCCTATTGAGGATGACTTGTCCTTCCTTGAGGCCGACTTGGTGGAGGATGCTTAGAAGCCCTAAAATACAATAGAATAATTTTTTTTTTGACAAATAAATGCCAAGAAGGGCTCTTTACAATATGACATGGACAAGGACACTTGACATAAACCCTAGAAGGCTACAATGGAATCTATGACCTAAAAAAAATTGACCTAAGCATGAAACCCGTGCTTTAATAAGTCAGTTTATTTAATAATAAAACATATTGTTCTTTCTTTTGATAAATATAATACATCATGACTCAAATACAATTATCAAGACTGACACTAGTTACATTCTTCAACACTCCCTCTTAACTAGGGAGGCATTCATAATTACCTATATCTGTAGAGGTACATGGAAGATCTCCTAAATGAACTATGAAGAGCTCTAGCACACTCATTTATGAAAACTAGATTCCTGGCCATGGTAATGGGTGGGACTAAGATGGAATAAAGCTTTCAGCCATTCCAAGTAGCATCAGGCTTACTAACTAACCACAACCCAGGGATCTAGGTGCATATCCTAGTTCAGAGCTCCAATACTAATGCCACCCTCCCTCTTTGGGATCTAGACGTATAACACACATAGGCCAACCATATTTCCTCCTAAGCATCTGCCATTAGATGCTTCATATCTCCCTAATAAACTAGATATATCCATTTTTCCAAGCATGATTCCCAGGTGTTCATCCTTCTTCATGGAGAGATTTACCTGTACAAACACAAACCCCAATAAAAAATAAGCTTTCAAATATACAAACAAGTAAAAACAAACCTTCAGGGTCCTCATTCATTCAGATGTTTCTTATATTATCATCAAGTTAACCATATAAAAATTGTTGGAATCTTTCTTCTACTTTCAATTATATTGCAGATCTATTCATTCTCTGATTCCTTTTACAAGGTATCCATCATAATATATGCTCCCTCTTAATTGGAGAGATGTACTCTTTTCTTTGAACCATGCTCCCTCTTAACTTAGGGAGATTAACTACTTTCTTCTTCCAGAACATCATAGAACCTTCTATGGCTTTCACTCTTTCTTTTGGTATCAAGGTCATATTCCTTCATCATGCTTATATTAACATCTTTATCATCTTGAAGATTGCGTACCTACAAATCCTTCATTAGAAAGTACAACCAAATACAAATATACATAAGTACAAGTTAACCAAAAATCAACTCATTATAACGGAAGTGTTAAAGCATTCAAACTTTAGACATATAATACCTAAATCTAGTTAGGTTCATGATTAGAAAGAGAAACTTATTTCAATATTCTTCTAGGATTATTATCACAAACCCTAGATCATATCATTAAGACTTAAAGAAACTTAACCAATATAACTTTTACTCTTGAAAACCGTAGATTCCACCTTTGTGACACAAAGCCTTTATATATTAGCAATCAATAACAATACTATCCTGCATATAAGGTTTCAACAATGTTAGACACTACTAGGGTTTGTTTTCAAACCCTAGATTCTATCATCAAAACTAAATCATATTTGAAAACAAAATTATCATATCCTAGAATATTAATTACTAGGGCTCTGTTACAAACCCTAGAATTCACAATCTATGATCATCAATAATTAGGTCAGAATACTTGAAAATATATATATCTAGGAATGCACACCAATATCAATACCTCAAAGTTAGACATATAACAATTTTGATCAGGTTAGGTTTTCTATCAGACACACGAACAAATACCTAGGGATTCATTGATAGCACCTTGTTATAGATATTATACATGATTAGTTCATAAACCATAATTTACTAAACCCTCAAGATCTAGAGTTTCAATACATGACTTAGATATTAACAACAAACCCAAAAGGACTAGGGTTTCTATAACAGTTCCAAAACATCAAAAGAATAGGAATTCTAGATTTCATTAGCAACCCTACGTAGGGCTTCAATATTAGTATCGACATACCCTTAGGTTAGGGTTTTAACGTGAACCTTTTTAAGGTTCCACAAGAATGATAATAAAATGAGGGTGGATTCAATCTAATGATTAATTACCCTAACAATAATCTTTGTGATTCAAAACCATAGACATAAAAATGTCAATGTTGTAAAGAAAATTTAAAATAGAATGAACATACCTTTTATGAAGAGAACTTTATAACAAACTTTATAGTCCAAGTCATACCTTTGATTTGTTCCTTAACAAACCTTGTAGAACATCAAATCTTGATGGCCTTCAATTGGACTTATTTCATGCTTCAAGTTTATCCTTTGAAGTCTCCTCCATAACCCTTGAGAACTCAACAAGCTTTCCTATCCAAGGAAAATATAAAGAGAAAATTTATTAGTATACAATACAAAAAAATATTGATTTAAGGAGGAAACCAAACATGAAAATATGAAACTAAGATTAGAATACTTATCATTTGGTATCCCTCCTAACCCAATCCTTTTGAGGGATACCTACAACCTTATAAAAATGAAAAATGTTCTAACAAGATATATTATACCCATAAACTCTCGAAATCAAAAAATAAAGGAAAATGATTCAAAACAAAAATAAAAGACTAAGAGGGCTATGTGAGAGAGAGAGGACTTAGTAGTATAAGTCCTTGACTTTTGATTCTTCATTCTTGTTCTTCTTAGGTGGATCTTCATCAACAACATTTGCATGTTCCCTCCCCCTCTTCTTATTTCTTGGATTTTCTACACAATGGATTTTGTAATGACCCATCTTGTGATAGTTGTAACATTGAATCTTGGATAGGTCCACTTTCTTCTTTGGTCCTTTGAACTTCTTGAAGGTTCCCTTCTTCTTGTGATGAGAAGAATAGGCATTTGAGGTGTTTTATTCTTCCTCCTTCTTGTTGTTTACTAACGATATTTTGGATTCTTCTTGACTACACACATTCCACATTTGTTCAAATGTTGGAGTATCCTTCCAACGATTAAGTACTAATGCAAAAGGCACACCAAGATTTTGGTAGTCTTAAAAGGGTATTAATTACGAGCTCCTTTTCTAGGGTAACTTCGTCTATTTCTTGGAGTTCATATTTGATTCTGGATATCCTTATAAAATATGATGAAACGGTATCATCATTTGTCATCTTAACAATTATTGATTGTCAATAACTTGGAGAGATCCTCATACATTTCTTGAGCGAAATTTATGTTGGATATGTATGGAAATAGGTTATCCTTAAGTCCATCCACTATTAGGTTCATAGACACGATTTTGATTTCTCTAAACTTTGCTTTCTTTGTATCACTTGATTCATTAGTAGGCTTCTTGAATTTTCCTTTAACGAGATCCAAAACTTTGTTCTTTTCAAGAATGAGGTCTATCCTCTTTTTCCAAACCCTATGGTTGGAGGCTCCTTCTAGTTTGATTTCTCCCTTCATTGAGTTTTTTATGGTTCTTGTAGATAGTAGGCTTGTTTCTTTATATGATCCTTTTCCTAAATGACTTTTCTTTGATCTCCTTTTCCTTAATAGATCTTCGACCTTCCTTTTTACTTCTTCTTCACCTTACCTCATATACCATGTTAGAAAATCAGAAAGCAGAAAGATTTCCTCTTGTTGATAATTACTTGTGATTATTATTATAATCTTTCTTATTTTATTCTTTTATCTTAGTTCATCAAGAAATTACCAAAACCAAAACATGAAGATCAAGGACACCAGATGTAGGCGCACAACCAGCGGAAAAACCCTATATAGGGGAAAACCCAGTCAATAAATCTTCCTTCAGTAATTCAAAATGAGATAGACCAAGACCCTAGACCAAAAGACCTTCCTCCTCCACCAAGTTAGCTCTTCCTTTTGATAGATGATCTCTTCCAAAGTTACCAAGTGCCAACTTCTCAAATGCATCTTCAACCCAGAATTTCGGCCCCCAACTTCAAACATAACCCAAATTTAGGAGTGTGGTTTCAATCTAACAACTTTAGCAGCTCTAGCCTAGCAACTTCACACCTTTGACCTTGATGCAGCTTCACAACTTTGACCTTGATGTAGCCTCACAGATTTGATGAAACTTCATAATTTTGTTGCACATGAGAGAGAGAAAGAGACCCAAAAAAAATTGATTCCAACTTTCGTCTTGAACTTCTCACTTTTTCTGCTCCTAGCTATTGCAATTTGAACTTGTGTGAGATTAGTAACAAATGAGGTCGAGTTGCTCCAATATATAGGATTCTTGTGAGGTTGAATTCCCCTGTTGAGGCTGACTTGTCCTTCCTTGAGGAAAACTTGGTGGAGGAGGCCTAGAAGACCTAAAATACAATAAAAAAAAAAATCTTCTTTAACAAATAAATCTCAAGAAGGGTTCTTTACAATATGACATGGATAAGGACACTTGACATAAAACCTAGAAGCATGTAATGGAGGTCATGACCTAAAAACAATTGACCCAATCATGAACCACATGCTTTAATAAGTCAATTTATTTATTAATAAAATGTATTTTTCTTTCTTTTGATAAATATAACACTTCATGACTCAAATACAATTATGAAGGTCGACACTAGTTATATTATTCAACAAAGGATGGGCAGGTTCCATTGAGGTTTCCTCCTCATGGATCATTACCTTGTTGTAGGGGCCTAGAGTATTCAGTAGTAGGATGAATCGGTGTCAGTTGATGCAGTCAGATTCTGGAGTGAGAGTTGCAGACTAGTTGTATTTAGGTGCTGAGGAGCGCATAACAGTGTGACAACAAAGTAAGAGGCTCAATAGAAGAGTTAGCAATAGTGTAGATTCCCCAGTGGATAGTGCAAAGGCTAGTAGTAGTCAAATGCTCAGCTAACAAATGAAACACATAGACAATTGATTCATTATTTGAGATGCTTCTTAGCTGCAGTTGCAGTAGAAATAGATGAGAGGGAGTTGTATTGCAGATGCAGAGTTGGTAGCAGTATAGCAGTAACAACAACAACAAAAATGCAACATCAGATTTGTGTAGTAGTTGGTGGGTAGTGGCATGCAGTCACAATGGCCATACAGTAGTAGTGTATGGGGGGATGATGGAGAGACGAGGTGTTGTAGTAGTTGTGTAGTACTAAAACACCTTCCTCACTAAGAGAGAGTGTCAAGTTTTAATAGCATTGGAGGTGTTCTAGTCTCAAAACTTTGTGGAGAGGCTAAAACAAAGGATTTCTCCATAACCCATAAATTGTTTCTGGAAATTCCACCTAGAAGTGTCTCAATTATATTATTAGCCTATTTTTAAATATTTCCTAAGTCTAAACTTAGGAAAAGGAGTTAATTAATCATCATTAATTGAGAAAGGTGTGAATCATCTAGAAAGTCACACAGATCGATCCAAATATGATCTCAGTGATCGATTATGTTTTAATCTTGCTCGTTGGAGTCCCAACTCAAGATTATAAGAGGAGTTCGATGGTAGATGGAGAACACACACTTGGAATCGACTTCCTTGAGTAGTTCAACTTTCTAGAGAGAAACAACTAAAAGCGTTTGAGCCAGAGAATGGAAGAAAATACAGAGAGGTACAGAGACAGAGAATTCAGAGGAGGTATTCTAGTTCTGGAGAGTCAGAAAGAGGAGGTCAAAATTTTCTCCAACAGGTTGCTCAAAGATAACACAAATCCTTAAGAAGGAAATTTGATCCAACTGAAGAGGAAGGCTTTTTTAGTTCCAGAGGTTGAGAATGTTTTCGAGAGGGCCGAAGAAGTATTTTCCTAGTTACAGTAGGTAGGAAGAATATATTAGCAGTTGATTTAGGAAGAGTGTTTGAGGGATTACGCTAGGGTGACACAGCGTCTACGCAGGTCTAGTTTGACAACTAGATTTTCAAAGGCAGTCAAGTGTTGGGATCGCTCAGAGTGAGGGTAAATTCCCCTAGATAATTTATGATATTCTTCCTCTTGGATAGATTCTCTAGTTTGGCAATATATATTGTACTTATAATTTTCTCAATGTTTCTTAATAATAAAAACTCTCAGTTGTTGCATCGGTTTTCCCAAGTTGGGTTTTTACAAGGACTTTTGTCCAAAAATAACTGTCAAATTTATGTGTGTGTGAAAATATTTTCTTAGTTTCCAGTTCATATTCCGCAGTATTTTTATTTCTGAATATTTCACTACGATTAATTCATTGTTTCCACATAAATAAACTAAATAATTAATTTATTAGTTAGAATAATTAATTCTAGTTGTTGCAATAAGAATTTTAGTGGTGAAATTTTCACACATACCTTCTCACTACCTTCTATTACATAATTCAGAATGGTTCACATCTAAGTGAACTGGGGCTTGAGAGAGAGGTGTAAAACATCTATATAATTTCCCTTCATGAATCCCAATTACCCTAGTATGATAAATACTAGTGTCCATACCCCAAACCAAAACCTTTCCATCAACAAAAACAATTATATCCCCCTTATCTTATAGACAAGAAATAGAAAGTAAGTTTTTCTTCAAATCTGGAACATATAGAATATTGTTGAGGTGAATACTTCGACCAGAATCAAGCTCAAATGAACTATATACAATTCCTTTCATTGGATATCTCTTCTTGTCTCCAAGTTTGATCGAATGAGATGAGATTACTTTTGACAAAGTTTGGATTTTACTGCATTATCCTTTCATATGTCTACAAGCATCGCTACTAATAACCCATACATTCTTGTCCTTGAAAGTACCAGATAAAGCAGAGAACAAACTTCCATCCATTACTTATTTTTCTATCTTGGAGATGATCTCCGATATGAAACCCTTGATGGATATAACAAAATTCCCAAGATGCTTGAAACCCTTCATAGTTCCAACTAGGATGTGATCTACAGTCTCCTTCTTGTGCCTTAGTTTTGATACCATGTTGGAAAATTAAGAGACTTGTAGATTATCGAAGATTTTCCTTAACTTGATAATCGCATGTGATATTAGTTGGCCTTTTATTACATTATCATTTATTGTTCATCAAGTAATTACCAAAACAATGAAGATCACAACGAAGAAAAGCACACAAGATATAGGCCAAGCCAGGGAAAACCCCTCCAAGGGAAAAACCCAAAAAGAAAACTTCTTTTCTTATAGAATATTCTTACAATGAGACTTTCAAAACCCAAATACCAAATCCAAAAATCCTCCCAAGAGCCAAGTCATCCCAGCAACAAGATCTCTTTCCAGTGAACTAGTTCTTCCAAGATCTGTGAGAGTCACCTCACATACAATTTAGAATTTCAGCCATGCAAATTTGTACTGCAACTTTGCACTGAAATTTTGTCCTACAATTTCAACCCTTGCAACTCACACAAAAACTCTGGGATACCTCGTACATGTGGAAAAAAAAAAGATAATTTCCCAGGAGACCTTACTTCTTCGACTTCTTTCTCTTTCTCCTTTTCTTCTCTCTCCATTCTCCTTCCTTATTGCAAATTAAGTGTGCTTGAGAATGTATTGTAAATGATTCGAAGTCTCTCTTAATTATAGCCTTCTTGAGGGGTCAAATAGCCCTCCCTTAGGATGAATTCACCTTGACTGGGCCGACTTGGTCTTGTAGGAATAAATGGATTTTCTTAACTTAAAATAAATTATTTCCTTAGTTACAAAGAGTCAAAATGGGACTATAATATATGAAATAAATTTTTATTTGTCCTTAAAAGTCCTAAAAAGACCTAGAAGCACAAAGAGCATGATTTTAACCTAAAATTGAGCAAACCCATGTTCTAATAAAATAAAATTTATTTTCTTTCTTTCTCTTTCTTTATACAAAATATATAATGTCATGTTTACAAAAGGTCATTATGAAGACTGAACCTAGTTACAATTTCCAACATGAATAACTATTTATTACTTCTTGCGTACATGTTTTAAATCTAACTTTTTGTTTTGGCTCTAAGTTTTTTTTTGCCCATGGTTTTTGGCTTGGATTTCCTTACCAACATTTAAATGCTTCTAATGCATTTAACAAGACAATACTTGTTCTTTAGTCAAACCAGCGCAAGTATCATTTTGAATCTTTCCTTCAAACTCTTTGTAGGTTTTTCTTTCGCATAATTATTTTACCAAAAACTAAATCTTAACCATTCATTGTAGTGTCGTAAGGGTTTTTTGGGGATATTTTTCTATCTGGTGTTTGGATTTTCTCCTATAGTGAATTTTTCGACAAAATTCTAGTACTAGGAAAATGTTTTTTCCTGTACAAGTAGATTTTTTTTTTCATTCCTCATCTTCTTCCTTTCAGTTTCTTTTATTGACTTTCATTCTATTAATATTACGGCTAGGTTTTCATAAATGAAAACCGTAACCCTACATAGTTTGTAGTAAAGTTAAGAGAAAATTCACTCTATGTTGTCATCATGGCCATTAGCAGTTATGTTGAGCTCGGTTGTAAGAAATTTTGTTTGGTAATTTTCTTATATAGAGTTTGGTTAAACATTACTTAGGGTTTTAAACTTGTAGGAATATTTTATATACTCATAGCAGTTTTATTCATCTTTTTTTAATTCAAGCATAGGGTTTTGATATGGTTTAAAGCCTAAGGTATTTTGGTTGATTGTTCAAAGGGTTTCCATATTTTCTAAAGTTATATGAAAGTGAATATCACTCATATATAGTTATTTGTCTGAAAGAGTTATGACAAAGCATTCTATTTATAAACATCTTTTTCAGGTGAATGTTCTTTAGGTCTCTCTCTTTGATTTGCTTAGTATTTCAGTTTACTATTCCTTTAATAAATATTAATGTATATTTTGTGTATGTTCGTGGGTAATCACATCCTCGGGAAAATATTGAAAGGTTTTCCTACAAGATTATTCTTTGGAGCCCCTTTTCCACTCATGGAAAATTTGACTACTTCTTTCTAAGTTGAATGATCCTAAAACCCACGGTTACTTCACTACTTGTTTGTGATTTTTTCGCCAAGGATCAAAAACCACAGTTCTAATATTTTTATAACTTAATTAATAGCTTTCTTCTTAGGAGATATTCCAAGATGGAAGTTTATATCACATAGGCTTTTATGCCTAGTATGTAACTATTTAATAAAGGTTTACTGTGACCTAAGAACACTAATATTGTATAGTTGTTTTGATGAATACCAAGGTTGGATTCGACCATTTACTGCGACTTTGCAGTCTATATTTTTCATTATCAAACTTATTATATATAACCCTTCTTCAATTGTATTTAGTATAATTTTACCGTATTAATTTTATACCTCAACAATTAAAGTTTTTTTTACTAGTACTTCAGGTCTTTTCAACCTCAATATAATTATGTTTTTTTTCTCTATTTCTTCTTTTAATCTATGCATGTTGTCTTTTACTTTTAGATTATATATATAAGAAATATTAGTAAAAGAAACTAGCCATTTCTAACTATCCACCCTTCTCATAGCTTACACTCTATTTTACATATTTTGTTCCTTAGATTCTAAAACCTACTTTTTTTTATGTTTCAAGTATATTTATATATCTCAGAGAAAAAGTATAAACAACTAAAATTTCTTATTTCAATTCAACATCTACTTTATACTTCCACTATAATAAATGCATGGATTATCCCAAGTAAAATCAATTTTCACAATAATAGTTGTTCCAAAGGTAAAGTGAAATCACAACAAGCTTCCTCATACCACCGGACATATCGTACGAGCCATCAGACCTTCTTCCTTACCGACTAATAGCTTTAGTCTTATCTACTTAGGAGTTGTCTGACTAGCACCTTGCTTCTGACTTACTTTACTTAATAAGGAATCTTTCATTTCTCTTTTTCCTTTCCTAGCATACCTTTTCAAAGTTATTTACTTGCATAGCAAAAAAAAAATGACAAGTTTATATTCTAAAAATTTAGAGAGTTTGAGATACTTAATTGAAATTATTACTCTAAAAAGTAATATCGGAGCTAACCTGCACCACCCAACATTGACTCCTTTCTCCAAAAGGGCCCCTCTGACCACTCACATCTACAAGTTCTTTTTCCTGTACTTTTTTTTGTCACCTTTTTTCCTCTCACCTAGTTATTCCACTACATGAAATCTCAGCCAGCAAAAGACAAAAACCATACCCCACTACCAAAATAGTTGGTAGTTGGTAAATACCTCCACCTCATCCACCAAGTGGCAGGTAGATACTAGCTCATTTATGAGCTCCACTTCCCCACTCTCAAAGATAATGTCCTGCCTTTAAGGAAAGTTATTGATCAATCTTTTCCATTATCATTAATAATCTAATCATTTAGAATAGATTCCTATGACTTAATAAATAAGTGTAATCAATTTCCAACATTAACTCACAACCTTATCTCTTTCAGCCAAGTGTAGCTTCAACATTAATTTCCATATTATTTTACTTTTATTAACATAATAACATAGATATACATTAAATACTTATGAGTGATACAATGCTAGTCAACCAATTTTCCAACAAGTCCCTCAAAGTTAGATTAAAAAACACATGAACATATATATATATATATATATATATATATATTATATATATTATATATAATATATTACAATATAAAACTCCAAGTCAAGGGATATCACACTTCGCTTAATGATCTATAGTAAGCAAATGTACTAGTTACATATATATTTGCAATAGAATGTGTATATTAAACAATTGAATAATGAATTAATAACGGCATTGCTCTGATAATGCTATACCTTCATAGGCAATGACTAACCATGAGAGTGAATAGGTGTGACATATGATTCTTCATGGAAGGTTGATTAATTATTAATTATTAGCTACTAATTATTGATTATTGATTATTATTATTGCATTTATTATGTTTTTAACCCTATGAACTGCTTAAAAATTGCTTTATCCTGAAATCAAGAACAATGACAGGTATCGTTGGCAAAATTTTTGTATTTCCCATGATTTATCTTCTTTTGGAAATATTTTCCATTCGATGTGATATTATTTAATGGTTCTGGGACATAAGACCTCTTCTTTAGTGGCAAGAATACCTTATGGCTCTAAAATAATTCTTCCTTTATCATCGAATTCATGGACTTCAATTTGAACAAGTTGGGAATGTGTAGAGGTTGAAGTAACCCTGAATTCATATCATTTTCATTTTTATTTCTTTGATATATGTCACATTCAAAAAAAAAAAAATTGAATATCCTTTTTCATCTCCTTCCAATAAAACAATTTCCATGCATTATATTAAATTTTGAAAAATCTTGCATGTCATGCTAATGGGGAACTATCTGATTCCTTTAAGACCTTCACTTTGAAGTTTGAAGATACAATTAGATAGATATTGTCCTTATACCCAAAAAAAAACCATTTCTCCATTCAAATTTTGAGTTTTTCTTCAAAATTTTAATTATTGAATATGATTCAAAATACTTGATATATTCAACTCAGATTTCATCTACCAATCAAGAATCACCAATGTTGTTTCATATGATATTACATTATCATATTTTCATGATAGTTTGTTAGGAACTATATTTCCCTTCCCCTTTTAGTGTAATATTTCCATATCAAAGTTGCAAAATTTTTATCTCTATTTTTATTGTTAAGTAGACAATGTTCTTTGTTGTAATAGGTCTTGAAGATTGTTGTGATCCATATGTATCAATAACTTACTTCCTAAGAGATATTGTCACCACTTAGCTAATTCATTTATAATGGAAAGCATTTATTTATCATATGTAGATTTTTAAGATTTATGTTTTGTTGAGCCTTTAGCTCTCAAAAGCTATCATATGGTTGTTTTGCATTAACATCTTGCCTATTCCAAAACCCGAATAATCACACTCAATCATAAAGGGTTTTATAAAATTTGAAGTTGCTAACACAAGTGTGTATAACATAACCTTTTTCGATGTCTAAAAACACCCTTTCATCTTGTTATTCCATTGAAAAGATTTTTTCTTTAATAGGTTTGATATTGGTGTTGTCAAATGAACATGGTTCTTGATGAAATTTGATAATAACCTATTTATCCTAGCAATCATCTTAGTTTTGATATTTTATTTTGTTTCGACCATTCCATGATTGTTTTGATTTTAATGAAATTCATCTGGACTCCTTCCTTGGATATGACATGGCCAAGGTATTCTCCTTCTTCCTTATCAATAGTACATTTAAATATTTTTGCATAAACTAATTTTTTCTAGGAGAAAAGGTACCTACTCCAAACCTGATTTTTTTCAGTTGCCACCTTAGGTTCAAGATTTGAGATTGTGTTATTCTTGTTATTGTAGCAAGGGATATCATGGGCATGACCTCTTCAAGATCTACATTTTGACTAATGTTTTCTTATTTACATTCTTTACCTGAGTTACTAGTAGATGTGTCTAATTCCTCTCCACTTGTAGCTATATATATATTTTTTATTGTTACATATGTGCCCTGACAACCATTCGTCTCCAAAATATCTACATTTCTTTATTCATTTCTTCTCTAGGTCTTGATGTCGATTTTCATATTTCATTAAAGAGGGTGGTACATACTTGTTAGAATTGTTGATAAAGTATTTATTCAATCTTTTATTTGAAATTTGTTTGATATTTCTAGACCTGTGAACAATGACATGTTGAACTTGGTTTTTTTTTTTCAATTAAATTTCCCTCATTTTTAACATCTTCAACAACTTTAGGGTCCCATAGTTTTATTTCACTAAAGATGTAATCCTTAAACCCATAGATATACATATTTCACAAGTGCTCATCTATGAATTCCTTGTCTTGTTACCAAAACTTCCCAATCACATGTATAATCATTTACATTTATTTTTTGTTGAAGATGCATGAATTTTTTATACAAGTCATTGTCTTCTTTATCATAGAACTGTTTAAATAAGATAATTGTGAAAACTTGCAAATGAAAGGAACAAGTGTCACATTTTCTCAACCACCATAGAAACCAATCTTAAGCTTCCCCTTCTAGGTTGTTGGAGGCTATTATTATTTTTTCTCATTCATTGAATGAGGGATTTGATTCAAAGATTCCCTCCATTTTGTTAACCTAGATGACAACTCCTTTGTGTTCCTTATTGTCATATTTCGGTAAATCTTCTTTAAACTTCTAATAATATCTATCTTGAAATATGTAGCTATGCATACTACCTTAAATAATAATTGTAGTGCTTCTTGAAGTCACTAATCACTTATTTTTCATAGATTTTGTTTTTTATTCAAAGTTTCCTTGCATTTTATTTCTTTGTTGCCATATTTAGTTAACTCTTCTTTAAAATTAAGATAATCTCTATCTTGAAATCTTGAGTTATGGATACTACCTTAAATAATAATTGTAGTTATTTTTGAAGTCTTTGATCACTTTTTACTCTTTTTTTTCCTAAACTTCATAGCAATCTTTAGTAGGCTAAAGGTTTTACAAATAATGCATCTACCCATTGATCAATTAGTCAATTCTTTCACTTTGATTATTAATTATATTTGTTTTTCATCCTTATCATCATGCCTCATTCATAGTTTTTTTTCCATTAATTATCGAAAATTCCATTAATTTATCAATTTTATTTCCTCATTTTATCAACACATCAATTTTGTTATCAGTTTCTAATAATTTATTGATTTTATCCTTAACTCTTTTTTTCCAAAAAATCAAATACTTTAAACCTTCATCTCTATATCAAACCACACCTATAAATAATTCCTCATTATTTTTATAACTGGATTCCATTCTTATTTTATAACATTTTATATCATAAAAGTACTTTAACTATAAAATGGTACCTTTTATATATGCTATTGTTAAAAAGGAATTTGAAAGACAACCTTATGTAGATGGAACTTTGTGTATGAATATATATTAAATAATTAAATTAATAAAATATTAATGGAGTCTACTATTTACATTGATGACTAAGTACATGTACAGTGAGTCATATACTAAGCAATTGGTATTCATACGAACAATGGGGAATGGTTTGCAGCGATGGTGCAAATATATGCATGTGTAGATGATAGTATGAACACAAGGCGTGAATTGTAGTGACAACATGAATGTACATATGTACTAGGAGTGCCAATTGGTGGTTATATGAGTGTTTCTACTAATTGGCAATGATAGAAAGATATGAATTTATAATTGAATTGGACATAAGCATGAAATTGGATTATTACAGGTTGTACCATGCATGGTACAAAAAATAACAACGAAAGCCTATGAATTGGTACTAGTAAGTATATTTATTGTTTACAATAAAATATGCATATTGAATAATAAATTGATAATTATATGGTTTTCATGATGACATATTTATATAAGTATTGATGGATCATTAGAGTGAATAGGTCCAGTAGTTTAAATTATCTTAATTTTACTTTTATGTATTTCATGTAAAAGGCAAAAATAAAGAGAAAAATAAAATTATTGGTAAGCATGGTTTTCATGTTCAAAAGATTTTTATTATTATTAAATAAGCATGTTCTTCATGCTTCTAGGTTTTATTGAATTAAAGAGTCAATTTTTGTATTTGGGCCACTTGAAAAGAAAAAGAAAAATTCATTTTTGATATGTAATATTGGGTCAAAATCCCCTCTATATGCCTACATGATAAGTAGACCCTACCCCAATGGACATGCTTGTTAGATAGTATAAATAGAAGCTGGTATGAGCTTATTTGGACACACACTTGGATGTGCTTTTGGCCTAAAATTTAGTAGAAGAGAGATGAAGTGAAGGGAAGAAGTCTGAAATGGAAGAAGAGTTTCTTCTTGAGATGAAATAAGTGAAAGTTATACTTTGATACTTTTCTTGTTGTTGATATCTTGATGATGAATTTGTTGAGTAGAATGGAAGGTTTGACTTGACATCTAGAGGTGGAAGTTCTTATGTGATCATGGGCTTTGGATGTCTCACTTTGATCTAATTTATAAGAAGATATTTTGACTGGGTTTCTCCTAAAAAAAGGTTTTTCCCTAACTTAGAACTTATATATTGTGTTCTTTTGTTTATGTGATCTTCATTTTTATACTATAGTAATTATTTAATAAAACAAAGAAGAATAAATATTAATAAAAAGCCAACTACTTCCAAAAAAATTACTCTGAAATAAAATCTAATGGGAAACTAATAAGATTTCTCAACATAGTATGACAGCTAAGGTTTGAAAGAGGCTTGAAGATCACTCTATGTTGGATTAAATTGGACAAAATTTTGGGCATCGAATTTATTGACGTCATTGGCATCATGATTCAATTTATCCTTGGCTCATACATGGTTCATATTACATTGTTGTGAAACTATGTATGCAGTACTTTGTATGGATAGTTATAAATATTTGTATGGATCTCAACCTACTCACATCACTCTTTGTATAGTGGCATGAAATCGCTTTATATACCTTTGTGAATCATATTTACTTCAACAATGATTTCATTATCTCGCCATGATGTTCAGTGGCTTAGATTTTTTTTTTGCTGTGGCACGTAGCAGTCATCTATGGTTCACTACTATAGTTGTTCAGTGAAACATCATTCATATATTCACAATGACATGATAACATTAAATTAAACTATGATGGCTCGTTCAATTAGTATCACATTTTTGTGGGTCATTGAATATTATAAGCTCGCATTGAAGGGTTCTCTATGGATCACATGTTTTTCAGGAAGCCCGTAATTCCTGTGTTTCGCATTCCAGAGATCTGCAAAACAAAGACACACGTTTTCCAGTGATTCAATTTATATATTTTGAATGGTTCATTTAATATTCATAGGCACGCTTACAGTAATTGATGGCACAGGTCTTAGTAGCTTGTGATGTGCAATTCCTATTATGGAACACACAAATTATGTGTTATGTCTCACGTCATATAGCTTGTGATGGTTTTTTGGGCACAGGGTTCTGCTCTTGATGAATTTCTTGTGATAGATAGCAACTTGACTCAAAGTGTTGTGGCTCAGATCATTATGGCTCAATCTGTTTACAGTGGTTCACATACTTCCTTCTGGCTCGCTACTATGACTACGATCCTCTACACGTCACTACGATATTATAGTGGCATCGAAATTGGTATTATTGTGGCATAACAATTATAATTATTGTGGCGTTGTTTGTTGTTCGATCTTGATGTTTCATATATGGCTTGTTCAAAGATCAAACGTGCTCGTATCACCATCCAGTAACAGATCATTGACTTATAAAAAGACTCACATCGCTTCAGTAGTTTATGGCTTACAGACTCTACACTACAAACGCATCATACACGATGATGAGAAATATATCTTGTGAGAAGCACAAGTATGAGAATCTGCAATGCTATCTTCATTTCAAATACTTAAACAGAGGACATATCAATGAAGTCAGCCTACCAATAAAGTTGGACAAAGCAATAAGAATTTCTATGATTCGCAACTATAACTTCTCACCCTATTCAATAAAGACGGATCTATATATATATATATATACACAAGAAAGGTCGACTGACTTGCACACCTTGTTTTGTGGTTAAAATACTACAATAGCTCATGTCTCGACGTATGGCCCGCTCATATTTTTGGATTTGAAGAAATAATGGAGATATACATAACTATGATGGTAGTGATTATTAATGTATAGCAATAACTCTGTTGACAACAACATTACTGGCAGTAGAACAATGATTTATATAACAATAAAAAGTAACCATGATGATATGATTGTAACCGATGTGATAGTAACTTGAAGATTGTGACAACACCCTTACTGCAGAAAAAGGAAATTAAGGAGAGAAATTATGGCAAAGTAGCAAAGAATATCTGCACTAAGAAGTTGTCCCTTCAAACGATGTTGATACATGTACAGGCCAAAATGCTTTATATCTCCTTGTTGCAGCTCCGAGTAATCACGAAAGACATAGGTACGTAGTCCTTGTTTATGAGGTATTTATGTATAGATTATAAAGGGTTTGCATAATTACTGGAAAGGGTAATGACATATGCATTAGGGTTTTACAAGCATACTTTGTATGAGAATAATTTAAGGTTTAAAGATATTATATTTTGAATTTTTTTAGGGTTCATAAATCATTGATAGGACTTAGATTGGAAAACCCTAATTTTTATTGTTTGTTTTTTTTTATGAAACTCTAGCTCTGGGTAATGATGTCTAGGGTTTGAAGAAAGAATCTAGGGTATGTAGTAAAAACTCTAGCGATGGTTGAATTGAGAAAAACACAAGGCTTGAAATCAAAACCTAGGGCTAGATGTTCTTGCTAAAAGTAAAAACCTTAATAAGGCTTAGGTCATGAAATATTTAGGGTTTGTAACCAAAACCAAAGAAACACTTTTAAAAAATCATGGAAACCCTAAATTGACAAAATTGATAGCATGCTCTTGCATTTATATATTTTGCTTGGTATTGCTTGTTGTTAAGGAATTACAAGTTATCAAAACTGTGAAAGCAAGATGAGAAAGATAAAATAACATAATAAAGCAAATCTTGTGCTTGATGATGACTTCATAATAAGCATGATGGAAAGAGGGAGCTATAGAAACCCTGAAGATATTGAAGTTTACAGCTAATAAGCATATTGATGATTGAAAGTTGAAGCCAAACTTTGTTTTCATATGAACGAAAATCCAAGGAATGATGACTTCAAAGGGAGCCTTGAATCTTGAAAGGGTCGTGGATTTTGAGGGAATAGTTTAACTCCCACATTTTTAAGGTATCTCTTTAAGTTTTAAGGTCCCAAGTGTTGGAGGATGGCTCCATGATGTTTAGGAAGGTAAAAGTTCTTTGATGGCATGATGATGCAAAAGGAAGATCTTATGTAGCTACTACTACTATAATTTCCACTAGAAGAACAAAGTTCCTGATGTTGGACACATCTCCATAGTTGAGAGGGAGCTTGGATATATTCCCTTTATGTGTGGAGGAATGTGTACATCCTCCTTTGTTGAGAGAGAGTGACGATGGACATGATTATCTACTTCATGTGTCATGCACTACGTCGGGACTAACAGTTGTAGGTCTAATGAAGGTGTGAGGAGAGAATGGGGATTGAAGGATTAGGCAAGCATACAAGACTGGCACTCCTTGAGGATAAATGTTCCTGGAAGTTTGATGTTGGTTATGATGAATCTGTACTAATATGTATACCATAAGGTTGAGGCACCGACCAAATCATGATGATGAGTTGTTATATCTTAGTCTAATTAGCCTGTATGATGGTACTTATGGTTGGTATCTTGACAAGTAGACTAGACGATACCTAGATCCTTGTTAGGGTTGGTGTCTTAGCAGGTAGCCTAGATGACACATGGATCCCTATTGAGTTGGTGTCTTGGAAGGTAGCCTAGATGACACATGGATCCTTGTTGGGTTAGTGTCTTGGTAAGCAGCTTAAATGATACTTAGATCCCTATTGGGTTAGTACATTAGCGAGTAGCCTAGATGATACCAAGATCCATGTTGGGTTGGTACCTTGGCAGGTAGACTAGATGGAACCTAGATCCCTTGATGACTTGATACCTTGGCAGTTAGCCTAGATTTTATCGAGATCTATAGCATTGTATATGTTAATTGTGATACTCTTCTTAGTAAATTTCAACTTGAAGTCATCCTTGTACCGTTTGTACAATTATGATTACCTCCCTAGTTAAGGGGGAGTGTTGAAAGATGTAACTAATTTTGGTTTTCATAATTGTACCTCTATGTATTATATGTAAAAAAACAAAAAGAGGAAAAAGAAAGAGAAAAATAAAATTTATTTACATGCATGGGTTTCATGCTCAAAATATTTTATTATTATTATTAAATAATCATGTTGTTGAAAATGCAGCAAGAAAATCTAGTTATGACTTTGTGTTGGTCAAACTAGATTAAAATTTGAATTTTTATTTCAGCAGAATACTTGGAGGTAGTTAACTGAGGTGACATGGCTCTTGTCACTCAATTAACTTAGTAAATTTTAGCTGGAGACACTTGAGTTCAGTTCTACATGATTGATTGTTAATTTGTAGCAATCTAATTCAGTTAATTTGATTTATTGTCAGTTTAACTAGTTATAACTATCAAAAAAACAAGTGGAGGTCAAGTTGTGGATCTGTAACTTCAACCACACTCAGTGGTCAACTAGTTAACTGATCAATCAACCAAAAATAATAGTTGCATGCATAGAATTCAAGTTACCTAATTGAGATGGAGATTCCAAGGTAGTGTACTATCAGTTGTAGCATATTCCCATGAGTACAGGTGGTGCATGCAGTCAGAGATTGACCTAGGGCTATTGCACAGTTCCTTGGTGTGAAATTCCTAAAAACTAGGGGCAATTTCCCAAGGGAACAATTCAAGGAAGTAGGAGCTTGGGATGGCTTGAAATTGGCTAAGTGTTGGCCAAGGTTCAGTTAGACATGCAAAGGGATAAAATATACACTTGCAGGGTGTGCTTAGGCTTGAGAAAGCATTTCAATTCTTCTTGATTCTCTAATTAATGCAATATAGACAGTAAGGGGTTTTGAGCAAATGATATCCCCTAGATAAATCTCTATGCATGTGTGATGTTTCCTTTTTCATATCAACAATTCTTGTTTTAGATGGTGAATTAACTCCTACAGATCAGTAGAGTAGCTTTGAGTCTTGTGATTTAGTAAATTTCATGATCAGTATTGAATATACACATTAATTTATACATGGTATCATAGCTGGAATCACTATTGAGAAGAGATTTCAAAGTTTTCATTGCAGGAGATTCGAATTTGAATATTAGTGTTGTAGGTTTTCTTCAGGACTGAGAAGATGGCTTTCAATGGACTCAGGCTCGAGTATGACTTGGAAGGAAACTCAAACTTTGTTACATGGAAGGACCACAGATGGAGGTAATATTGGATGATAATGGGTTGCTATAATACATCAAAACAAATGTAGTAAAACCCCAAGCATCTGATGCCCAGAAACTTTCTTAGTGGAAGAAGGATGTGGACATATCGAGGAGAATCATATTAGAGGGAGTTCAAGATCATATTGTCTTGAATATCCATGGAAAAGAGACTTCGTTTGCAATGTGGAAAGCACTAAATGAATTGTTCGAGAACAATAGTGACCACAAGAATCTGGAACTCAAGGACAAACTTTGAAGTATCAAGATGAAAAATAACGACACAATTCTATAGTACCTGAGTAGGTTTATAAAATGTCGTGATGAACTTGGCAGGGTCAACGTTAATGGCCCTAAAGAATACTTGGTAGCTCTAGCCCTTTTGGGCTTTCCCAAGAGCTAGCATAGTTATCAATATTTCATAAATGGTAGAAAGAAACTATCGAGTTGGGGGTGGTTATGGTATGATCTAGTGCAGGAAGAAATAAGGTGGAACACTAAAGAAAAGACCTCATCCAAGGGCGAGGATGAGGATAATTGTGCCTTGGATAGAAAGGAAAAGAAAGGGAAGGGAAAGAAATCCCAATCCAAATCCGATTCGAGTCAAGGGGGCAAGAAGAAAAACTTATCTAGAGTCAAGTGCTTTCATTGTCATGAATTCAGGCACTATGCAACGAAGTGTCCACACAAGAAGGAAAGGAAGAAGATTGCAAAAGGAGTAGTGGATGAAGCTTTGGGTTCAAGTTTCAACTTGATTTTACCCTCATTGCATGCATGGAAATCATAGTGATGGGTAGTGTGTGGTATCTCAACAGTGGTGCATCATTCCACATGATGGGGAAAAAATAATTTTTCAGTGGCTTGGAGGAGAAGGATTAGCAGATGCACATCAAGATGAGAGATGATGGAAGGTATAACACGATCAGTATTGGTACAATTATTTTTAAGAGGGAGTCTGGACCCCCTTTTAGGCTCAAGGATGTGATGTGTGTACCAGGTTTAAAGAAGAATCTCGTTTCTCTAGCTATGTTGGAAAACCATGGCTCTGACGTGATATTCAACAAAGGGAAGTCTTTCCTATGACACATCACTAAGGGACAAGTGAAGAAGAATGAAGTTTGAGTGAATAACCTCTGCAAATTATATGTGGAAGACTATGCAACATTGAGCACAAAAGAAAGGGGTGTACATTGGGGAAGTACACAAAATCCACCTTCAATGATCAGGACAACAAGGCGCATGCAGTCCTTGAAAGGATCTACTCTGATGTCTGTGGAACTTTCTCGACAACCTCCATTGCCAACCATAGGTATTATGTTATATTTATAGATGATTTCTCATAGAAGTGTTGGATCTACTTCATGCAGAAGAAAGACTAGACACTCTCCAAATTTTTTGACTTTAAAGCACTTATTGATAAAGAAAATGGAAAGAAAGTGAAGGCTCTCAGGAGTGATAATGGTGGTGAGTATGTTTCGAATGTGTTTAAAATTTTTTGTTCGAAGGAAAGCATTCGATGGGAGTTGAAAACACCCCATAACCCACAACATAATGGGGTGGCTAAGAGGCAGAACAAAAGTTTTTTGGGAGCAACAAGGGCGATGTTGCATGACCAAAGCCTACCTTTGCACTTGTGGGTTGAAGCATGCAACACAATGGTCTATTTGCAGAACAAGAGTCCTCATAGGATTCTTGGCATGAATACACTAGAGGAAGCTCTCTCAGGGAAGAAACCAAATGTGTCACACTTGAAGATCTTTGGATCATCATTTTGCTGTCATGTTTCTAAGGAAGAAAGGAAAAACATAGAGTCGACAACAAAGTTGGGCATATTTGTGGGGTACACAAACACACCTCACAACTATCGTGTGTACTTGCAACCTCTCAAGATGACAATGGCTAGAAGAGATGTGAAATTTGATGAGGATAAGGCAATGAGGTGTTCTCTTGAGAGGGAGATTTAGTTGCAACTTGATCAAGAGCTTTTGGCTCCAAAGGAAGAACCTTAGGAAGTTGTGGAGCAGCCACAAGCAGAGGAGAAGAGAGTGGAGACATCAAGAGAAATAAGGAAGTGAACCAGGAAAGCTGACATATTATTGTAGGATGCTAGAGAGAATGTGGGAGCACCCACATCATAGCGCAGGTAGAGGAGGTCATCAGATCGGTACACTAGCTACATGGCTCTGATGAGTGAGCTTGTAGAGATTGAGGCATACTTGTTCAAGGAAGTTGTAGAGAAACTAGTATGGGTTGATGCTATGGTATAGGAATATGATTCCATTGTCAGAAACAGTGTTTGGGAAGTGGTCCCAAGACCATCAGACAAATAAGTGGTTGGTTCAAGATGGATTTACAAGGTAAAGCATGTAGCATATGGAAGCATAGAGAAACACAAGGCTAGATTTGTGTCCAATGGGTTTTCTCAGGTTGATGGAATTGACTATGAGGAGACCTTTTCTCCAGTAGCAAGGTACTCATCCATAAGGTCAATTCTAGCATTGTCAGTGCAGATGGGGTGGAAGATCCACCAAATGGATGTGAAGACAAAATTCCTAAATGGATTTATTGAGGAGGGATTGTATATTAAGCAGCCAAGGGGGTTTGAGAGCTTTGACAAAGAGTCGCATGCGTGCAGACTCAAGAAAACGTTGTATGGACTCAAGAAAACACCCTGTGCTCGGTATACCAGGATCAATAGCTATCTCACCAGTTTGGGCTTCACCAAAAGTGAAGCAGATGCAAACCTTTATCACGTTGTGGTAGAAGGTAAATTATTGATTATCAAGTTATATGTTGATGACTTGGTCCTTACTTGTGAGGAGCAGCTGATCAAATCTTACAAGGAGGACCTTGCAAGAGAGTTCAGGATGAAGGACATGGGCCTCATGCACTACTTCCTTGGTTTGGAAATATGGCAAGGAGATGGGGAACTCTTTGTCTCTTAGGGAAAGTATTCCAATGAGATACTTCATAGGTTCTACATGGATAGGTGCAAACCCATGGAGACTCCTCTTGCAGGAAAATGGATGAAAGAGGATGCTACTTCAGGTGAAGTAGTGGAGGCTACCATTTACAGGAAGCTTGTGGGTTCACTTATGTATTTGGTGAACACACGACCAGACATGTGTTATGCAACTAACCAGCTTAGTCAAGCAATGGTTAATCCAACCAAATTGTATTGGAAGGTAGAAAAGCATGTGTTGGATACCTCAGAGGCACTACTCAGTTTGGTATTTGGTATAAACGGACATAGGGAGTGAAGTTGCAAGGCTTCACAAATGTAGATTGGGCAAGAAGTCCATCTGACAAGAAAAGCATATCAGGAGGAATTTTCAATGTTGGGTCAACAACGGTTTCTTGGTACAGTAGGAAGCAGAGATTTGTGGCACTCAACTCAGCAGAAGCAGAGTACATGGCTACAAGTCAAGTAGCATGTGAGGTTATCTGGATGAGAAAGATTCTTGTTGGGTTATTTGGTCAAAAGATGGATCCTACTGTGATTTACTATGATAATCAAAGTTGTATCAAAATCTCTAAGAATCTAGTATTTCATGATCAATCCAAGCATATTGACATCTGGTATCACCATCTACGAGATTGTGCGCAGAGGCAGATTATGTTATGGCAGTACATTCTGACAAAGGAACAAGATGTAGATATTTTGACAAAGGCCTTGTCAAGAGGAAAATTTGAGTTCCATAGAAGCATGATTGGGGTATCTGATAATCCCTTTCTTGTTGAGAGGGAGTGTTGAAAATGCAACAAACAAATCTAGTTTTGACTTTTCCTTGGTCAAACTAGATTAAAATTCAAATTTCTATTTCAGTAGAATACTTGGAGGTAGTTAACTGAGGTGACATGGCTCTTGTCACTCAATTAACTTAGTAAATTCGAGTTGGAGACACTTTAGTTCAATTCTACATCATTAATTGCTAACTTGTAGCAATTTGTTTCAGTTAATTTCAGTTATTGTTAGTTTAACGAGTTCTAACTATAAGAAGAACTAGTGGAGGTCAAGTAGTGGATGTGTAACTTCAATCACACTCAATGATCAACCAGTTAACTAATCAATCAACCCAAAATAATTGTTGGATGTAGAGAATTCGAGTTACCCAGTTGAGAGGGAGATTCCAAGGTAGTGTACTATCAGTTGTAGCATATTCCCATGTGTATAGGTCGTGCATGCAGTCAAAGATTGACCTAAGGCTATTATGCAATTCCTTGGTGTGAAATTCCTAAAATATAGGGTCAATTTCCCAAGGCAACAATGCAAGGAAATAGGAGCTTGGGAAGGCTTGAAATTGGCTAAGTGTTAGGCCAAGTTCAGTTAGTCAGGTAGAGGGATAGACTATACAATTGTAGGGTGTGCTTAGGTTGAGCAAGCATTATATTTCTTGTATATTCTATGATTAATGCAATATAGATAGTAGGGGTTTTGAGAAGTTGCTTTCCCCTCGATAAATTTCTATGCATGTGTGATATTTCCTTTTGCATGTCAATGATTCTTGTTTTAAATGGTGAATTAACTTCCACAGGTCAATCGAGTAGCTTCAAGTCTTGTGATATGAGCATTATTGAATATACATATTAATTTCTACACAGGTTCTTCATGCTTATAGGTTTTATTGAGTCAAAGTCCTATTTGCACCTCTTGAAAAGAAAAAGGAAAAATAATTTTTAATATGTAAATTTGGGTCAAATATCCCTCAAGATGCCAAGTTGGCCTACATGACAAGTCGACCTTGCTCCAGTGGACATGTTTGTTCACACCCCTCTGATCAATATAAATAGAAGATGATATGAGCTCATTTGGACACACACTTGGATGTGTTTTTGGTCTGAAATTTCATAGAAGAAGAGAGATGAAATGGAGGGACGAAGTTTGAAATGGAAGAATAATTTCTTCTTGAGATGGAATATGTGAAAATTTTGCCTTGATACTTCTCTTACTATTGATATCTTGATGATGAATTTGTTGAACATAATGGAAAGTTTGACTTGGCATCTAGATGTGGAAGTTCTTATGTGATCATGGGTCTTGGATGTCTCATTTTGATATGATTTATAAGAAGAGATTTTGATTGTGTTTTCCCTTAAGAGAGTGGTTTTTCCCTGGTTGAGAGCCTATATCAAGTGTTATTTTATTTCTATGATCTTCATGTTTATGCTATAATAATTGTTTGATGAAATAAAGTATAATAAATATTAATAAGAAGTCAATTAATTCACAAACAGTTAGTATGAAAGAGAAATCTAATGTAAAATTGATAAGCTTCATGTTTTCTCAACATATCTGACCTATGATTCTTCATTGAATGTTGATTAATTATTTATTATTAATTATCAGTTATTATTATTATTATTGATTATATTTGTTATTTTTGTAACGTGATTAAAAAGATTATTTACAAATGAGGTGGAAGTTATAAATCTATACACAAATCAAGTAGGACATCCTCCAAAAAGTGATTATCGACCCACACAAGTATAAGGGACTTCTTAATAATATTATTAAGCCCACATATCAAACTTGGCTAGATTAAACTTAATCATAACATGGTAGTACAATAAATTATGGCCTTAGAAATGATTAATGCCTAATCAAATATAGTATTGACACAAAACATGGTTACCAACCAAACAAAAATTGTACTGAGTTCTTACATCTGTAGAAGTTGTAAAAAATCATTCGATTTTGAAAATTGTTGATTCACAATACACCTTTTTTTAACAGTTTTTGACACTTTAAATTTTTTTATGTATTAAGTATGCACATTTGTTTTTAAATGTTAGTGATTTTCATGCAAATTTTGAAAAGTGTTGATGCAACATAAACTCCTTTTTTTGGGGCTTATTTTTGACACTTTGGCTATTACAAAGGCATACATACTCTACCCCCCTCTGGTTTTGAACCTATGACCTCTTAGGAGGAAACACATGCTCTTAACCATTAGGCCCACTCAAGTTGTATATTGTATGGATAATTTTTATTTTAAATGTTGTTAATTTTCGTTAGGATTTTGAAAAGCGTTGATGCAACATCAACTTTTTTCTTTTGGGGGCATATTTTTGACACTTTAAACTTTTGTATGTCTTAAGTATGCCCTTTTTTTAATGATTGTTATTTAACCATTTTTCAAGTTGTTTTCTTCTTCTTCTTGTTTCTTCCTTAGGTGCTTGTTTTTGAAGGGTTTTTCAAGTTCATGTTTTTTACTTTTCCTTACAATGTTTTCTTTGTAATGAAATTTTCTATTCTTTTGCCAAAGTTTAAAAAAATAAAATAAAATAATGTTTTTGAAATTTCTTATATGTTATATATAGTTTTATATATCATAATAAATACTTCAAATATGTAAAATAATTGTCACTAAAAATATTTAATTAATTTTAACATTTGACCAAAAAATAATACATTTTGCGTTGCATATATATATATATATAATCTATAATTAGTACTATTATATAATATATATATATATATATATATTATATATATAGGCCTTTACACTTAAAAAATGACATGTCAAATAAATGCTTTTTATTCAAAATTGTATTAAAAGGGTTGAAATAAAATAAACCAAATTTTATGAATTTTATGTCTAGAGATCATTAACATTTGGATTTTTTCGTCAAAAAATTACATGATTTAGAATAGAATTTTAAGTGAAAAAAAAATGTTAAAAGATAAAAAGATAAAAACTTAAAAAAATCAATTCAAATAACATATTAAAAATTAATTATTTAAATAATAAATAAGTAACATTTAAAAAAAATACTTGAAGAAAAAAAATATCAAAAACAAATTAAAATATTATAAATGAATAAGATCAAATTTATAAAAAAAAATATATATATAATAATTAAAACACAAACACACACGTATATATGTAGGTACTAAGCATATATTTTCCTCTTAGCAAAAAGTAGAGTACTCTTATGAGACGAATGTGATCATATTACTTAGTCATATTAAGTGCATGATTTAAGAACCACAACCTTGGTGGAGGGGGACCCAAATTGCTAATAATCTATTGGTACATGATAACATACTTTTATGAAAAAGGGTTTAAAACAATTAAATAATTCAACTATTTAAAAAAAAAAAATTATATTATGATTAAAAAATTATATTAATGGAAAAAGGTGATTAGAAAGAATACAACAATTAATAGAAAGCAAACAAAAAATGATTATAAGTTAATAAATATTTATTGTTAAAAATAAGTGTGATAATGAATGGAAAAAAAATATTAATTATGGAAAAATCCATATATTTGAAAAAAATGGTTAATTCACGAAAAATGTTAATTATGGAAAAATCCATATATTTGAAAAAAATGGTTAATTCACGGGTTTTTTTCTTATTTTTAATTTTTGAAACTATTTTTAATTCTGAAATTTTGATTTTTAACCACATAAAATGAGACATCCACCAAAATAAAAAAAATTTAGAAAATTCAACAATTTTTAAAAATTCAAAAAAATAATTTCAATTAAATTCTCAAAAGGTAAGTTTAATACTTAATTTTACCACTAACTTTAATAAAACTTTGGAAATAATGTTTTAGAAATTGGCAAATTAAAATTAAAAGCCACTTAAATTTTAACCCAACTAATTATATACTATTCTTCGGTAGGTAAAAAAAAATCTTAACATTAATAACAACAAACAACAACCAAAATACATACCATAAAAAAATTTAAAAATATATATATTAAAATAAATTAAACTAAATTAAAAAAACAATATATATTATATATATATATATATATTATATATATATATATTATATATATTATATATATATATATATATATATATATAATAAAAAAATATTAAAAAAAAAAAAAATATAATATATATATTATAATATATATATATAAAATAAAAATATAAAAAAATAAATAAAGTTTAAATTAAATATTGCCACTCAACCACCAAGGGGCCGCGGGACAAGATCGCAAGAGCAGCTGCTAGGCAGGGATCGCAGGGCCTTGGGACTAAGCAAGGATGGCAAGTCAATTCCATGTAGTTATTGTCGCCTTGGCCTATGGCCCCTTGGTCGTTGGGCGAGGGTGGCAAGCCGATATTTGGAATCAACTTGCCACCCCCGCCAAGTAGCCGAAGTGTCACGCCCCCAATTCTTTTTTCCTTAAATTGGCGGGGTGCGGCACCACCTAAGTAACCAACCTTTTCCATAGTTATGCTACTTTACGAACTACGCCATCATTCATGTATAAAAACTTCAATTAGATTATAATGTGCGGAAACCATTATAACAGCATGATACACGATACAAGAACACCAAGAATATGCAAGAGATAACTTCTTTTTATTACATATGAGATTTCATTACAATGGTCGGGAGCGTCGCTCCACTGGCGTTATAACCCAAGGCGGGCACCCGCCCGTGCAAGAGCGAACGGCGGTCGCACCTCCACCTTAACCAAAATATACAATATGATGTTTGCCCAAACAGGCGGGCGCGCCCGTGCACACCCGCACGATCCAAAGCCAAATATCGGGCGCCCACACTTCTGTCATTTGCATACACCCGTGGGTGGGCGGTTCACCCACGCCCTTGCTCGTGTGCCTTCACCCGGCGGGCGGGCGGGCGGTTACCCGCGCCCTCACCTCGTGTACCCCTGCCCGGCATGCGAGTCGCCTTCCAACCGTGCTGCTATTCCGTGTCGCCTCGCCCGACCGGCGGGCGCATCACCCAACCTTGCTGCGGTAGTGCGTCCTCCCTCTTCGCACTTCACCTTATGCGTGAGTCCATAAGCGATGAAGAGATGCGATGAGCGAATGTCTCCAACCAACGAACTCCTCCACATGTATATACCCAACCATGGGTGCGTCCAACACTTGGCCGACCCATCAACCTCCATTGTTCAAATGCATGCCGATGCCCTCAACCAATTTGTGAAGCCCCTATTTCAAGTTGGCTTGCCCACCGTTCGTCCATGCCTTGGCTTGCATATATAAACGATGGCTTTCCATGCCTTAGTCACTTTTGCCTAGGTGAGGAACGCGCGCGCCCACTGTCATAACCGCAGGCATTACATCCTCCCCCACTGGAAATCATTGTCGCCCTTGACAATCCCGATTGCCTCAGTATCCTCCGTTCATACGTCGCAATCTTCCTCTTCCATCTCCAAAGTGAGTCCTCCAATTCCCAACTCTCCTCTTCCGGTGCTTCCTTCCATCTAACAAGGTACTCCCGTTTCTGGTGGCAACCAATCCCTGTAGTCCTGAAGCTCAAAATCTTCTCCAACTCCAAGCCTGGTTTGTCCACTATCCCAGCTGGTCCTCTTGGCGGTTCAGCTCTCTCTGGATGGTCTGAATCTCTTCAACTGACTAATGTGAAAAACTGGATGCTTCATGTGCATATGGTGCGGAAGCTCCAGCTCGTAAGCAACCTCCCCCACTCGCTTCTTCACCTAAAATGGTCCCTCATACTTCCGTGTCAGTTTGGCGGCCGTCCCCTTGGCTGGCTGAAACTGCTCCCCGGTAATCCTGAGAAACACCATATCTCCCACACTGAAGTGTACATCCCGTCTTCCCCTATCAGCATACTTCTTCATCCTCCTTGCAGCATCATGCAAGCACAACCGTGCCAACTCCAAGGTCTCCTCCCAAGCCTTCATGAACCTCTTCGCATGAGGACTCCTCAAAAAACCTATGGTGTCAATGGTGTGCACTGCAACTGGCATCTTCCAATTCACCAACTCAAATGGACTGTACCTTGTCATAGAACTCTTTTGAATATTGTAGCTAAACTGAGCAATATCCAAGAGTTCAGGCCAATTCTTCTGATCAGCCGTCACATAATGTCGTAAGTAGTCCTCCAGCAATGCATTGATCCTCTCCGTTTGCCCATCTGTTTGCGGATGGTAGATCGAACTCCTCAATAACTTTGTCCCAACTAACTTGAAAAATGTGGTCCAAAATCTCCCCATAAAATATCTCTATCCGACACAATACTCAACGACATCCCCCAATACTTCACTATGTTCTTAAAGAACAACTCCGCAGTCTGCTCGGCTCCACAAGGTATCTTTGTAGGAACAAAGACAACATACTTGGAAAAACGATAAACCACGACCATGATCCCATTATACCCCTGAACTTGTGGTAACTGAGTGATGAAGTCCATCGAGACACTCATCCATGTCCTCTCTGGAATCGGTAAAGGCTATAACAGTCCTCCTTGCCTCTGCGTATCCGATTTGTCCTGCTGAAAAATGATGCACGTATTTACATACTCCTCCACATCCTCCCGCATCTTCTCCCAAAAGAATCCCCTCTCCAACAATGCCAAAGAACGACGCTGCCCTGGGTGGCCAGCCCATGGAGAATCATGGCACTCCTTCAAAAGGTGCCTCCTGAGACCAGATGTCTTTGGAACATAGAGTCGGTTTCCAAAGAACAAGTAACTGTCTCGTAGAAAGAACTCTCGTGTCTTCCCTTCCTTTATCTGCTTCACTATATTCTGCGCCAAAGTATCGGTTTCAACACTTTCCTTTAGTTTGTTTTGCATCTCTTCTGACATCTGAACCCGACTTCTACTCCTTGCTTCCCGGTCTTCACCATCCAATGCTGCAAGTTGTCCCTTCCTACTAAGGGCATCTGCTAGCACATTGTGTCTACCCGGTCTATACTCAATAGACATGTCGAACTCTGCCAAGAAGTCCTACCAACGAGCTTGCTTCGCAGAAAGCTTCGGTTGTGATGCAAAATAACTTGCTGCAACGTTGTCAGTCTTGACAACAAACGGCTTCCCAATCAGGTAATGCCTCCACACATGAAGACAATGGATGATTGCAGTCATCTCCTTCTCATGAACCGGATACCTCTGCTCTCTATCCTGCAACTTCCGACTCTCATACGCCACCGGATGACCATCCTGCATAAGAATCCCTCCTATGGAAAAATCTGAAGCATCAGTGTGTACCTCGAATGGTCTCCCGAAGTCAGGCAACTTCAGTATCGGCGCTGTAACCATCCTTCTCTTCAAGTCATCAAATGCCTTTTGACGTTTATCAGTCCAACACCACCTCGTCTTTCTTCAATAGGTCTGTCAGTGCCGATGTCACCTTGGAGTAACCTTCTACAAACTTTCGTTGGTAGTTGGTCATGCCCAAGAACACCCTCATCTCATGGACATTCTTCGGTTCAACCCAATCCTCGATCGCCTTCACTCTGCTCGGCTCCATCCGTATGTACCCCTGACCAACAATATGCCCAAGGAACAGAATCTCGGTCTGCGCAAACATACACTTAGACTTCTTCAAGAACAACTGATTTTCCCTCAGTGCCTCAAATGCCATCGCCAAGTGCTTCTTATGATCCTCCATGTTGTCACTGTACACCACTATATCGTCCAAGTATACTACTACGAACGAACCAAGTATGGTCGTAGAACATCATTCATCAAAGTGCAAAATGTAGCAGGAGCGTTGCACAACCTGAATGGCATAACAAGGAACTCAAAGCTACCATACCTTGTTACGATCGTAGTATTCTTCTCGTCTCCTTCAACAATCCGCACCTGATAATACCCATGCCTGAAGTCCAGCTTGGAAAACACTCGGGCTTTTGCAAGCTTGTCAAAGAAATCAGCAGCCAATGGCAAAGGATACCTGTTTCTCACCGTCTTCTTGTTCAATTCACGGTAGTCACAACACATCCGTAGCTCATTGGAATCCTTCTTTCGCTGGAATAATACCGGAGCTCCATAAGGGGACCTTGAAGGTCTAATGAAACCTGCATCAGCTAACTCCTTTAGCTACTGTTTCAATTCCTTCAACTCAAGCCCTGATAAACGATAAGGTGCTCTTGCCGGGGGTTGCTTCCCTGGTTCAAGCTCAATGCTATGGTCCACTGCACGCCTTGGTGGAAGCTTCTTCGGTAGCTCATCAGGCACCAAATCCACATACTTGGCCAGCACATCAGAAATCTCAGCTAGAACAGGCGTCCCCACTCCATCACCTTCGAATCCTTTGAACTTTACCGCATATGTCTCCATATCTGACTCCTTCATAGCCTTTTGCAAACTCAGTGCAGAAACATGTTGCACCTTGACTTTCCTCCTTTGCCTATGAGTGGGCAAAGTCCAAGTTTGTGTCTGTCCAACCAGCACCACCTCATCACAGAAGGGGACAACAATAGCCCTATTTCCCTTCAAGAAATCTTGTCCAAGTATCACATCAAAGTCGTTCATCTCCATCATCGTGAAGTCCAACTGACCCGTCCAGTCTTTTATTTTCACCGGCACTTCATGTGCCAAACCCGCCACCTTAGCTCTAGAGTCCACTGCCTTGACCTCCATGTTCAAGGGGAGGATCATTAGTCCGACCTCCCTTGCCAACCATGTCATCATAAAGTAATGAGTGGCCCCTGTGTCCACAAGATCTTGAATGGTCTTACCACGGACCATCAAGTCCACGAAACCCAGACTTTCATCCATGATTTCTCCATAACCTATCCTTGCATACATATTCGTTCACTTCGTTCATCATTCAGCAACGGCTTCACCATCTATGAACCTGCTCTAATACCACCTGTCACGCCCCCAATTCTTTTTTCCTTAAATTGGCCGAGTGCGGCACCACCTAAGTAACCAACCGTTTCCATAGTTATGCTACTTTATGAACTACGCCTTCATTCATGTATAAAAACTTCAATTAGATTATAATGTGCAGAAACCATTATAACAGCATGATAAACGATACAAGAACACCAAGAATATGCAAGAGATAACTTCTTTTTATTACATATGAGATTTCATTACAATGGTCAGGAGCGTCACTCCACCGGCATTATAACCCAAGGCGGGCGCCCGCGCGTGCAAGAGCGCACGGTGGTCGCACCTCCACCTTAACCAAAATATACAATATGATGTTTGCCCGAACGGGCGAGCGCCCCCGTGCACACCCGCACGATCCACAACCAAATATTGGGCGCCCACACTTCTGTCGTTCGCATACACCCGTGGGCGGGCGGTTCACCCACGCCCTTGCCCGTGTGCCTTCACCCGGCGGGCGAGCGGGCGGTTACCCGCACCCTCACCTCGTGTACCCCTGCTCGGCGTGCGAGTCACCTTCCAACCACACTGTTGTTCCGTGTCGCCTCGCCCGATCGGCGGGCACATCACCCAACCTTGCTGCGGTAGTGCGTCCTCCCTCTTCGCACTTCACCTTATGCGTGAGTCCATAAGCGATGAAGAGATGCGATGAGTGAATGTCTCCAACCAACGAACTCCTCCACATGTATATACCCAACCATGGGTGCGTCCAACACTTGGCTGACCCATCAACCTCCATCGTTCAAACGCATGCCGACGCCCTCAAACGATTTGTGAAGCCCCTATGTCAAGTCGGCTTGCCCACCATTCATCCACGCCTTGGCTTGCATATATAAACGATGGCTTTCCATGCCTTAGTCACTTCCGTGTAGGTGAGGAACGCGCACGCCCACTGTCATAACCGCAGGCGTTACACAAAGGGTCGTGGGCTAGGGAAATATTTAATTTTTATTTTGGTTTTTTTTCATATTTTAGATTGTATGATTTCTGTTTTTAATTATTTTAATTTATGTCAAGGGTTTTTCTTTAAATGTACATGTACACTTTTTTTATGTTTTAATAGTTTTATATCTATAGTTTTTTTTTAATTTATATTTTAATACACATTTATTTTGTTTATTATTTTTTTAACGTGTTATATATATTATCTTATTTGTTTTTTGTTTTTTAAATATTTTTGTGTGTTTTTTTTTTGTTTGAATTCATTCATTTTTATGGGTTATTCTTTTCTTTTTTACTTTTTATGTTTACCATTTTTTTAGTTTTTTTTTTTTTTTTGTATTTTGATTTTTTGTCCATTTTTAACTTTAGATTTATCTTTTTTTGAATGCTTTAGTTTAATTTATTATTATTATTATTATTCTTATTATTGAATTTTTATTTTTTATCTTTTTGTTTTTGTTTTGTTTTGGGGTGGCTAAACCAAGGACATTGGAGGTTGTGTTGGGCCTCCTCCCAGACTTCCCATGTGCATGACAAGCAAAAGGAATACATTGCAAGGAATGACACAACTAAGCCATGTGAACCCAACTGTCAGTGCTCGTGTGCATTTAAGTGGAGGCAGACCAAAAGTGGGTATTCTATGGAACTTGATGGGAATTGTAATGATACTCTCGTTAGGGCAGTTTGGGGCGTGTGACTCAAAGCAATGTTAGGCTAATGAGTTTTGGAGGGGGGATAAGACAACTCGTTTCTCTTTGGATTATGAAGGAGGTGACCTATAGTTATAGATGGGAGACGTTAGCCCTTTGTTCTTATATACCTCCTAGTTATCTATGTTGTGGCCTCCTGATCAGGTGAGTTTCTAAAGAACAACCCGTCGACACCCTCCTATGATAACTTGACTAAATTTTGGTCTCTTGCAAGCTTTATTGTTGAGTCCATCCTTGGATGTGTTAGAGAAGCTGAGTGGAATTTCAGAGGGGAATTGGGAAAGTCTTTACCCCAATTGGCTCTCGTTATTTTAGGCATATGGTATTGGGTGTCTCCTCGGTTTAAGGGAGCAGAATTTTGCAGTATTTGGCAGGCTATTACCCTCGAGCTCCTCAGTTGGGTGTGGTTTTCACTGTGGGGATCCAACGAGGGTGGGGTGAACAATATAAAGTGGGAAGGGTGTCCTGAGGAACAGGTCATCAAGCTCGGGTGGGGGGGAGGGTGGGGGGGGGAGGTTTGGACAAGTGTCGATTTGGTGACCCTAGTGAGTGTCATGGTGGTTTTGGTGAAGTACTGTGTCAGAGGGATATTGTGTTGCAGTCGAGAAGTTGGAGGGGTACTGTGTTACGGAGTGTGCATGGCACCGAGACAGAGTTCCCGCTTGGGTGGAGGGTGAAGTGGCTTGGTTGTAGAGACCAATCCTTGGTGCTAATATCCAAATCGAGCGAAGGCGGGGTCAAGCTCATAGGAACTTGGGAGCCTGCAGGGACCCCAACATGGATGAGGACCACTACAGAGAAAGAGGAGAAAACCCTCTTGTGCCACCAAAGGCCAACCACGTTAGTTTGTGAAAATGCAGTTAGAAGCTTATGAGAAAATTTGTTAAAAGGAGCATGAGGAATTCATGGCAACCCTAATTCAAATCCAATATTTCCAACGTTGACTTTGTTAGCGAGTGGTGGTGGTATAGCGCAGGCATATGTGCATTCTAGAAAAGTTGTAGAAGTTGGAGGCTTGGTTGGCTCACCTAGAGCAACATGTTAGTTGCTCGTTTCGCCCTCCTCCTCCATCTGGGATGGGTCCAGACAACCCAACTTCTATCATCTCTGATGATTGAGTATGTGTTTTGGTGTTTTGTTCATTTTGTCAGTCTTTTGGCATATCTTTCATTTACGGTTATGGTCAGTTAGCCTATGTATTTTTTGGACTATATATTTTGGGCTAATGGAAATGATCAATAAACCCAGTCTAGGTGAGACCAACAAACTTTTAAGAAATAGCCCTGTAAATATTTACTTCTATAGTTAGTAGAATGTTCAAACTTTATATATATATAGAAAAATGGAAAATCAACTATTAAATTGACACATATTGAGGTTGGATTACTAGTTGAACATCGACACAACCCCCATATATATATATGGGGGTTGTGTCGATGTTCGACTAGTAATCCAACCTCAATATGTGTCAATTTAATAGTTGATTTTCCATTTTTCTTTACAATGAATCAAGTTCGTATCCACTATGTGTTAATTTAATGGTTTGTTTTTAAGTTTCAATTGAAATTGGTCAAGCGCACCTACACCATGTGTCAATTTGATGGTTGAGTTTTAAATTTCCGTTACAATGTGCCCAGTTGTTTAATGCTAAGATTTTAAAAGAACTATATTTTTATCACTGATATAATGACTTTTTTTATTTAAATATTTATTTTTAAGGTTTAATTTTATATTTGGTCTCGAAATATGTTGAAAATCTAAGTTTGTTATAGTCGTGATATTTGGTTTTAATTCCATGGCTGAAAAATGTTGAAATTTTAAGGTTTTTTGGAGTCTTGATATTTTATCTTTAAAGCCATGGTTGGAAAATGCCAAAATTTTATCATTTTTCAGAGTCATGATATTTATCTTTGACGCCACGGTTGAAAATTATTGGAACTTTTAGGTATTTTGGAGTCGTGATACTTTATTCTCAATGTATTGTTGAAAACTATTGGAATTTTAATAATTTTTGGAGCCATGGTATTTTACTTTTAATACCATTGCTAAAAAATGTTGGAATTTTAGCAAACAAAAAAAAGTGTGTTGATGCTGACATCAACACCTTTTGATTTCAAGGTGTTTTTTCATGTTTATTGCACAAAGATTTTAGTTTTTAATGTTATTGTTAGGAAAAAATGAAATTTTAACACCCCCCTAAAAAAAGGTGTTGATGCAGCAAGTTGCATGAACACTTTTCATTTCAGGGAGTTTTTTCATGTTTTTTGAGCAAAAGACAATGGTTTTTATAGCCACTATTAAAAAATGTTGAAATTTTACCTCAAAATATCATTTTCAAACATATACACTTTTCATTTTTGGGTTGTTTTTTCTTTTTTTGGGGTGTTTTTTGGCTAAATTTCTTGTTTTGAGGTCACCGTTCTCATTTGGTTGATGACTTTGTTACAATATTAGATGTTCGTGGCCACATATGAATATCACACTATTCTTAACACCACCCTTTAATTTTAACAAGTGGTCAAGGCGACAAAGAGAAATGGTGAACACTAATGTAAGTGGGTTTATATATACCTAACTCAATAGAGGGCTTATCATGGCTAAAATACAACTAAGAGTGGGTTTATAGATGCCTAACACAAATACAATTTTGAATTTGTCTTTGGGTACTAACTAAATAGGTTAGTCAAAGACAAGGTATAATAATGAGTCAATTTATGGAAAGCTAAAAATTGGGTTTTCCCTATTCATAACACCCCCTCCCCCCTAAAAGTTGAACAAGGGACCTTGGAGAGAAGTCATTCCACCACAACTCCCCCTACTAATGTTGAATATGGACCACATAGAAAAGATGTAACCCCTCCTAAGTGTTATATCTCAAACATGAACATTGTTCCACAAATAGGAAAAGATGACCTTTAAGACATGGATTGAAAAAGGATCCATTAAAGCATGATAATCAATAATTAAAGGTGTAAAGGGTGGCACAAGGTACATTTGATTATGAATTTTTCAAGTGTATTACATCCAAAAGGATCACCATCATAATGCGGAAGGAATAGATCCACTAAAATAGTTAAGAATCGTCAATAGAATCATCTATTCAAAATAGTGGGGCAATGTTATGAACACAACTATGAATAAATAATAATAAATAATTATTAAAAAATGTAGTCAATTATGAAAGGGCATGTCTTAGAAGGACATGACCGTTCAAGAAGGGGCACTTGCCTAGGTATATAAATGAGTCCTCATTTATAACCAATAATATCACTTGTACATTCAACATTGTTATATATAAATATTATTTGTCCTATAACAATAGATATTTACATATTCATGTTTTTTGAATATCCCACTGAGTATAAACGTTGTCGTTACATTGATATCAAAACCACGTTTTCTAATCACCAGACCTTTGGTCAAGTTTTAACCACACTTAAAAAAAAATGGAGTTTCTCTGATACCGACGTTTGTGACGAAGCAAAAAAATTAAGCCTTCGGAAATAAAAATAAATAAATAAATAGCACATTAATATAAAATACATGCTCCTTATGGGCTCCTCCCTCAATTTTCCAATGTTTGAATGTTGAATGTTACACTAGCTTGAGATTTAATTGTTTGATGTTAAAATAGAATAAGAGATTGGGCCCAAGCCCAATAAAATTTTGTCTCATAAACTATTTTTAATTTTGTAGACGTTAAAATATCATTTCATTGTATAAAAAAAATAACTAAAAAAATTAGAACAATTATATAGAGTCATCGTACATTTGCGATAGCTACCACTACACATCTTTCTACCAGCTAAACACTTCCACCACCACCCACACATTGCCTCACTACCACATAATCGTAGTCACTACAACTACAATGCCCATGTCATTGCTAAAATTCCCTCACGTTGCACGACACCCTCACGTTGCACGACACCCTCACGTTGCACGACATTGTCATTGGGCCTCCCACCACACACAACCATAGCCACCACTGCCATCGGCTCTCACACCGCATGCCACATGAGCCACCACCTCCTAGTCACACACAATCCCCATGCAACCAACTCTATGTGCTTTCTTTTGCTCCCTCTCACTGCCCAATAGCAGTTGCTACTACTCCCACACCTTACCGCATCCACTATGATTCCTTACAAATCCATAAAATTTCATACAGCCTCCATAAAACATTACCACCATTTGAATAAAACATTACCACCATTTCAATATTGAAAATTGTGACTTTTGTATTACGTCCATGCATAGTAAGTAAATTTATTGGCTTATGTTAAATTATACAAAGTATACTTTTTTTTAAAAGTAGCTTACAATAAAATTCAATAAAAGATTAAAATTCCATATATATATGATAATATATATTTATATATATATTTAATATAAAGTTTAATTGCCCAAGGGTTAAAGTGGAAAGTATTTTAGAGATAAGAAGAATATATTATTAGAAAAAAAAGGCGTAAGTTAAAAGCGATAAATTCAAGATATACCAATTTTATTATATACATAAATAAAAAAAGTTGAAGTACAAAGTTCTTAAAAAATAATAATAAATATTAAGATTAGATGAAATATTATGAATTTTAATGAACACGAAATAGACTCAACCATGATGAGAAAGAGATGATGTCTATAATTGAGAAGAAAATAATACTTTTATTAACTTCAAATTGTTATGCTTCAATGTTATTTAGAATTAGGGGACTCTTGCAAGAAATTACATTACCAATTCTATTGCTCTCACCAAAAATAATATTATATAAACCCTAAATTCATAACCAATTGGTGATTACCAAGTCAAATATAACTAAAAAATTAGACCACTGAGACACAAAACAATATGACATAACTGATCTATTTGGGATAATCAAGGTAATATTATTATCGGTTCACCATGGATGGAATCGGTCCTTCATCTTAAAAATGAAGAGGTTTTTGACATTTTCCCATAAGATGAAATAGTACTACATGATATTACATTAACACCGGACTTGGTAACACCAGAAGACATAAAAGATCTCAAAAGCAATTTTTCAAGGAAGTAAAAAAATAATGCAAACATGCAAAAGGAAGTTTGACAAAACTATCATAGGCCAAAATGAATAAATTTTTCACCTCAAGGACCATAGTAAAAAAATAATTACACAAATTAAGAAGCTTAAGAAGGACAAGAAGTCATTGGAAACAAAGTACAACAAATTATCGAAATGGAAGTATCAAAATCTTTATAAGTCTAAATTAAAGCTGAAGAAAAGGGAATAAATACATATCTCATTAACCTCATAGCGCAGTTAAGTCCACATTCAATTGAAGTAATAAAGTACTCTAATGTTGTAGTTCAATCAATGGGGATTTCAAGTGAAGACCTAGAAATCAAACAAGCAACACTAATATGCAATGAAGATCATATGCTAAAAATAAGTCAAAAAAATGCTACAAGTATGTTAAAAGGAAAACAGGTCACAAGAACTCCTTATCAACATCCTAATAACAATAGTCGGTAGTAATCAATCAGTGCATTAGCCTCAATTAGAAGGAAAACATTTAACATATTTTCTAAATAATATTGATATAAGTATCGTCAAGCATCATGACAATATTTCATCTTGGAAGGCCTATAAGCACAACATTCCACAAAAGATTGATTTAGGGTGGTTAAATCATTTCACAGTAAGACAATTATGGACCACACTCAACATTTCATATTGTTGTGTATCATCGAAGATGATAATTTTGAGAATTGAGAAGATTAGAAGACGTTACAAGGTAGAAAAAGATATCAAGCATTTACATCCATAAGCTTTGAAAACAAAACTCTTCTAAAGGGGAAGAAAATGCTATTAACATAACTATGTGAAAATAATAATAATAATACCCGGATGCGGGTGACACTTTGTTGAACGACAGCCATGTGACTGCCACGAGGAGTCCCCTGCGTGAAGGCCACTTGACAGAGCATAATGAATTACATTAAAGGGGCATTCAATGGCATTCAATGCCATTCCCATCGTCCGAACTCCCAAGGAATTTACAAAGGAACAGATAGAATGTCCAGGAGCGGAAGTTTAATGTCGACCTGCCTGTCTGAGCAGGCGCGGATTTGCAGCTCAGTTCTGCACGCTAATGGTTGCTTGTTGACAGAGAAGGAGAGTGCTGGAGTGGGTAAGCCCAGGCGCAAACCCAAGCTCTGGTCAGGGAGGCAGAATCACTTAAGGTGCAGAGGGCAGATTGAGGCAGGCTCTTCACTGATACTGTTCATATCGGAGGAGCGAATAGCTCAATTACCGTCGGAGCAATATAGGTTAACGATGGCACCCAGAGGCCATGCTACGCCATGCCGAGGGAGGAACCAAGGTCAGAGGGGGAATCCTAGTGGCAGAGGAGCTCACAGCCCACGGCGTGTCTCCCCGCTGGCTTATGCCTCGCCCAACTCTCCTGGTTCTGATGATTCAGACTCTGACATTAGCAATTCGGTGCAGACAGTTAAGTTCAAATACCACCGACGCACCAACAAGCCGATCGTCTCAACGTTAATCACTATGGTTTTTACGGAGGAAGACGGAGAAGAAGGAAGCGGAAAGGAGATTTCAGAGGAGCAAGAGCCAAGCACTAACAATTCCTCTCAAAGCAAGGGTAAGGAAGATAGTCCTTACCTCCCTTCCTCTCAGAGCAGGCTCGAAGAGGAAAGCACAGGCGTTCAATCGGAAGAACAGACTGAGGCCCTCCGCGAAATCTGTAGTCTAATGGACATGGAAATTACCAGTTTGGTTTAGCATACGGTGACGGCACTCCAAGCCATGGAAGCTCCTGAGGATGACAAGAAACCCGTTCGCTTCTTCGGCAATGTCCTCTACCCAATTCTCCCTCCCGGAATTCAAAGGCTTGAGGACATACCGAATGGTATGGAAGTGGTTTGTGTTCCTCACCCAGAACGGGAGGCAGCTGAATGGGCGGCAGAGTAGCAGGTGGCAGAGCAGCAGGCGGTAGAGAACCAGGCGGAAGGCAAGGCAGGTAAGGATTAAGGCAAATATCCAGAGGTTTTGCTTCTGTTTTTTGTTATGTTTTGCGACCAATGCACACTTCGGGAGAAGCGCCCAGAATGTAGAATCCTTGACGCGTGTCTTCAAATCAGCGACCCCTTGTCTTGCAGGCACCTATGCTTTGTATATTTCGATTATGCTTATGCTTTTTGTTAAAATTCCAAGCTATCATGCATAAGTCTTTAGACTGGAATTGTTATTTTGAGGATAGCAATTATGTCACTGTCTATAACAGCCATGAACAGTTTATGTATTGCTATCACGCCCTCCCCTCTAAGCAAGGCATATTTTGTATGGGAAAACTTGACAGAGAGCTGTTCAATCGCTCTCAGAGGCATCGACCTCTTTGTACATATTTTCTTCTATTTTCTTAATATAATTAGTTTATTAGCATTTGCCCAGAAAAAAAAAATAATAATAATAATAATAATAATAATAATAAAATAAAAAATAAAAAATAAAAATTAAAAATAAAATAAAAATTTAAAAATAAAAAATAAAAAATAAAAAAATAAATAAAAAATAAAATAAAATAAAAAATAAAAAATATAAAAAAAAAATAAAAAAAATAAAAAAAAAATAAAAAAAAAAATTAATAATATAATAATAATTAATTAGTGTAGTTAGTTAACATTCTTAATATATATAGTCCTATGATAGATATTTACATCTTTTAGATATCCTAAAGATTCTATTGTGTACAAACTTTTTTAATTACCAACAAATCACGCAAGCCTATAACTAGAGATTGCACTTAAGAGGGTGAAAAATACTTAGCACCCTCATGAGAATAAGTGGTCATATGCCAAAAAAAAGCACTATGAACAAATTCCAATAATGTATAAGTGGACCTCACATCATAATATAACAAAGCATCCACTCGAAAACCACCAACTCTTGGATCATAAAGAATCTCTCCAAATGTGGAAAGTTCAATAATGAGATCATCGCATCCTACAACAAAGCCTGATACATGAAATGCAGTACCATATGTGCATTGTAAGAATTATTATAACCCATAAGTCCAACAATAAAATAAAAGTCTCTATAGAAGGCATATATATAACACAAGGTATATCAAATTGTAATAGAGGAAGATCCAATATAATACGCTATGAATCATCTATGGAAGAATTTAAAAAAAGGAAACAATCCTAGTGAACTATAAATAGACTCCATCAAATATAACATATTTACCAAAAGGATCATAGACACAACAAATATGGTCCCATGTACTCCATTGAAAAAACCTAAATGCAACATTGATAAAGTCTTTATTTGCAAAATAGATCTAACCAATATGCAATGTGCACAACTAGTTGTACACTTTAAATTGCATTTAGAATATCATTTAGAAGTTCATTGTCACAAAATAGTTAGTCATACAAGCTCATTAATCCATTAGAATCAAGTCAAACAAGACTCTTAGAAAACTCTCCATATGTTAGTGATTACATATAATGCTCCTCTATATCGATTTTTCCCAAAAAATAGTATCCTTATTTGAAAAGGGCAAGGAGCCACAATGAGTTCAACATGTTCAACAAAGGAGAAGTCTTCGTAAAGCTTTCAAAGAACCCCCTATTTACACCCAAGAAAGAAACAATATTGGTGTTTCCAAGAAATCACCAATGTATTGATTCTATAATGAAACACTATAGCCAAAAACACATAACCCAATGTAATATATTGCTACAAAAATGAAAAAGAAATTGTGTTAATACTACTTAGGCATGCTTTAACTTGTACTAATTGGTTGAGAAAGAACAAGAGTGTAGGTTCAAGGAACTACTATGAAAAATTGGATGAGAACTAGACACTAGATTAATCGAACTACTTGGCTAGATAAGATAAGAGATAGACTAATTGGTTGGACTATAACTACTAGTTTGATTATACATAATCGATTAGATTTACACAATTTGTTATTGGACAAATAGATGATATGAGAGAAGGCAGAAGGGAATGTAATATTGTTTCGTTCAATGGCTTGGTTTTGTTCAACCAATAAATAAAATATTGAAGAGAGGGGAAAACCTAAAAAACATTGAATTATATTTGAAAATTGTGCTTCTATGGCCGTTTTGACAATGCCACCATAAAAAGGTCTCCACAAAAAACTGTTGAAAGTACTAAAATACATCAATGAGTAATACTAGTGATAAAATATATTGTAATGTAAAAGAAAAGTACAAACAACCCTAATAAAGCACCTTTCCAACCAATAAAACACAATGAACCAACCTCGATATTCCTTCGATTAGGGTTTTTTTTGCATACCACGTTTGATCACAAAATAATAATTTCATCAGAATTAGTAGGTAAGGTTCACATTTTCTAGGATACCATGTTGACATCACAAATAGAAAGCAAGAGATCAAATGAAATAAAATAGAAAACTTAATGTGTAATGAAAGTGAAAAACAACACCAAAAAAAAAACACATTGTAGTTGTCAATTAATATACTAGGAGAAAACTCAATTGCAAGAGTAAGATAAAAACCAACCAAAGAACAAAAGTGTGTCAAGACTAAATATGGGTACCTATAAACGTAAACACTATAAATTTCCTTACCTTAGTGATAGGAAAGATGATTTACAAATCAGGTTTTCCTCCCAAAAGGTGGTATGAACCTAGTGGAATGCACTCTCAAAGACGATTATTAAGTTGACATATTAAAGTTGACTAGGTTGACCCTACCCATAATTAATGCCTAACAAATGCATTAATGACACAGTATGAGATAGTCATGGTCACGAAAGGATTAAATTATTATCAACATCTAATAACATCATTAGAATTAAATAACACATCTTATACAATGTTGATGAGAGGAATCCTCAAAAAGAACAATAAATGAAGACTTGCATTATAAATATAAGCACCTCTTGTCTTTGAAAAATAAGAACAAAGGGCAGCAAAATGTAGCATGGATTTCTCAATAATAGACACCTTTTCCCCAACGATGTAACATAATGAACAATTATTTGTCACTACAATACTATGCAACAAATATTTTCTTATCTATCGTTTCACCATATCATAGTCACTAGATGTTATTTTTTTAGAATGAAAGTTCACATTTAATAGTTTTTGTGGATTCAAATCCTAATTTTGTTAGATATACAACATTATTGATGATTTCACAAACAACAACATACATTGAAACCAAAGAATCTTCAGAAATCCACATAACCCAAGGGTGTTGTAGATTCAAATTCTAATGAGATATTAATATTCCCAATGTCTTGCCACCATTGCTACAATTTTAAATTCATATGAAAAAAAATTTCGTAGTATATAGCTATTGATTTTTCTCTTTAGAAGGTCTTCTACATAGGTTGGTGTCTCGCATACAAGAGAGGTCCTCTTATGTGGTTGTTTGAAAGGAAGAACTAATATGGTCTCCTTCTTAAGTTTTAACATAGGAAAAGTACATTGATCAATAATTTGATTAATGTAGACATGGATTAATGTTCGTCTAATTATAAATAATAAGTATTTAATAAAGAAAACTAGGATTTAATCATACCCCTCAATCACTTTGGCTGTTATGGATTCAGCCTATGGAGAACTATAAAAGAAACCTAAGGGAGAGGATGAAGACAGGAAATAAGCAAAAAAAATAAATTCAAGAGGTTTTCTAAATTATTTGCAACTGTAATATTGCATATCTTTGTAAAAAATATTTAGAAGGATATTTTATGAATTATTTTCAAGTGTAATATTGCATTTTTTGTGAGAGATTCATAGGGACTAAATGAGAAGGAAAAAGATAGTAGGAGAATTTATGTAGCTGAAGAAATAAATAGGGACCAACATTTGTGAGACAACCAACGATGTTTTTTGTAACAAGTAGGCCACACGTGTAAGCTGAGAGGGCTTTCTGAGCGGGTTGAGCTAGCACGTGTGACACAATTGCTGGATAAAACAACACATTTGATTGTAGGAGAGGCCAAGCATTTGTGTGGGCCATACATGTGACATGGAAGTGTTTTCCTAACTGCATGTGTGGATGCGCAAGGGCTTAAGAGGCCGAGTGGGTTGTTGATTTTGATGGAAGAATTTATCTCAGGTTTTTCTATAATTTCTTTGTAAATTATGAGGGCGATTTTTCCTAGTTTGGGAGCCCATGATTTCTTTGAGAAATTAAATGATTAGAAGTTGGAGGGTTAACTTTTTTGTTGTGTTGTTTGATTTTTCCTGAGTAACTTTCCATTTAAAATTTTGCTACAAATTGCTAAGTTAAAGGTGCTAAAGTATTTTATATTTGTAGTTTTCAAAACTTAATTTACTACATAGAGAAAATTCATGAGGATAAAATAAATGCATGAGACAGTAAATCTGCAATTGGCACTTAACATTAACATGGTATCAAAGCAAGGGAAATCTCTATGAGGGAAATATCAGTGGACAAGGGTTTCGAATAACAACATGTTTATTATAGCATTTGTTTTATTTGTGGTTGAAAACAATCTAGTAAAAATGGCATCATCAAGTGAGATTTGAAGACAAGTTGGAAGAGGCAACAAAATTCAGTACATGGAAGGAGAGAGTCAAATTAATTTTGATGGGAAATAGCCTATGGAAATTTGTTGATAAAGAAGTCCAAGTTCCTTTGGATCCTACGGAAACAATTAATCACAATTTGAAGGATGTGAAGGCTAAAGGGATCATATTTGTTGTACCAAGCAATGGGGTACCTTTGTAACAAGTATCCTTGCTAGAGATAAGTTTCCTTATTAGACCAAGTTGTGAGATGGCTTCACCCAAAAGGAGATTTTTTATAGAGGCGAAAATGAAGAGAATCTTGCTCTTGTTAGGAAAGAAAAGAAGGGAAAGAATAAAGCCAAGAAAAACCAAGGTGGAGGAGCATCTTCACAAGGAAACAAAAAGAAGGACACGGTCAAAGTTAAGTGCTTTGCATGTCGTAAGTTACTACCAAAAAGAAATTGTCTTCAATCTTTTTGATACAACCAGGATAACAGCTAATAGGACAAAAGATGTATGGTCATTATGCAGGACAATGCCTAAACAAGAAGGAAAGGGGAAGACATCAATGACTATATCAACACAGATGGATGAGCTAAACAAGAAGTTCAAGGAGGAATTTGCATTGGTATCTTGTAGTTTAGACACCATGACACATGGTGTACGGATTGTGGATAGTGTAGTGTCTCGTCACATGACAACATCTTGTGAACTTTTAACCATTATGGCCAAAGAGCATCATGATCTTCATGTGGATCTTGGGGATAATGTCGAGTATGTAGCGAAGGGTGTTGGCAGCACACAATTCCAGCTAGACTTGGGGAGTCCTATGGAAGTGAAGGAAGTTCTATATGTCCCTAGGTTGGAGAACTTATTCTCTATTTCTACTATGGAGGAAGAGGGACTTGAGGTCAACTTCACAAGAGGAGAGGTACTTATCAGGCTAAAATAAGTTGATCCTAGTGTAAGGCAAGTTATAAGAAGTAGAGAGAGTAACTTATATATGTTGAGAGGACAACTAGTGAAATCCCTTGTGCATAGAATGATAGCCTAAACAAATTATTGTACAGAAGGATTGGGTCGATATATTACAAGGTTATACCATTCTTACAATTGATGGTCATTGGTCTTCCAATGTTCAATGTAGAGTAGGATGGTGTGTGAAAAAGATGTGCATTAGGAAAGCATGCCAAGGAAAAATTTCCTAAGAGCGAGACTAGGTCCAAGGGAGTTTTTGATTTGGTTCATTTTAATGTTTGTGGTCATATGTCAGTAGATTTTGTATATGGGTTTAGTTGTTTTGTGACATTTATAGATGACTATTCTAGGAAAACATGGATTTACTTCTTGGAAGCCAAGGATGAGGTCTTTAGTCAATTATAAGAGTTTAAAGCTCTTATGGAGAACTAGACTATGAATAAGATCAAGGTCCTCAGATTAGGCAATGGGGGCAAGTACACCTCTAATGAGTTCAAGAGATTTTGAAAGGAAGAAGAAATGGACAAAGAACTAGTAGTGCCATACAATCTACAAAAAAATGGAGTGGAAGACAAGAAGAATAAGGCTATAGTCAAAGCATCCAAGACCATGATTCATTATTAGGATCTGACTATGTTCTTATACATGTGTTTGTTGAAATTCAAATATAAGAGAGAATTTTTTAACATGATAATTACTTGTGACTGATATATATATGTCCTCAAGCTATTACACATTAATAATTTAGCCATATAAATAGAGATTAGTGCACCAGAGACAAGAGACACCAGAAGTTAGGCCAAAGGCTAGGGAAAAACCCACAAGGGAAAACCCACCAATCCTTTCCTTATAGAATCTTTATCATCAAGAGAAATCCAAGTCAAACTATCTAGTGATCCAAATGCCAAGTCATCCGTTCAAATGCTTCCACAACTCTGTCAATAAGTCTAGTCACAAGATTCCATGTTTTTGTACTTAGATGTCACACCCCACAAAGAAAGAGTTCCTCAAAAAATCCCATTCCTAAGAAGTATATAGTCTTAGAGAATTTAGATTCCTTAGAAGTATATTGTCTTAGATAAGTTCACATTCCACAGAGAGATATATTGCTTCCAATAATTTTCATTCCTCATAAAAACATCACAAAGATTCAGACTTCTCCTTCGTCCTTTTATTCTTACATGAGTGAGGGTATACAAACCACATCTTATCCTTTTGTACTTCGACCTTCATCCTTCTTGAATTCTTTGTAGATTGAAAAGATGGATAACTTGTTGGTAGCAGGATAAGTGTTCATGAGGGAGAGAAAATGTCTTTGTTATATAGTCATCAAAGAGGCCAAATAAGAGCCAAAAGGGGACTAAGCCAACTTATTCTTTGGAGGGTCGACTTGGAAAATTGGAGGGAAAAATGAAACTTGAAAAAAATTAATTTTACTTATTTTTACAAGGGTCACAAAGAACAAGCCTTTTTACATTTTTCTTTTGACCAAAACAAAGAATGAAAAACATGCTAGGAAATAATAATACTTTTCTTCCTTTTTACATAAAATACAAGTACAGTGACAATTATGAACACCAAACCAAGTTACAATTTCAACACTTCCTCTTAACTAGGGAGGTATTCATAATGAATCATTGAGGTATTCTCAAGTTGAAGACTTCTATAAGTCTAAGGATCCAGATTGATAGGCATCATTATAAACATCATCATGACCAACATTGTCAAACTACCAAGGCCTTGACAAGTAAACTTTATCTCTCCACTATATTAGAGCACAATGTTGGGAGGCATTTAATAGGACACTACAAATGCCTCTCTGAGGCACATATTCCACATAGGTTCACCAAAGTATGTCCCCCATAAGACCATTTCATAATCTATTGTCACAATACTTGACACAAGGAAGTGTCAATTCTTCGAACCACTTTGATACCAGATCAATGTACTTGACTTATAGCTATTAGCCCTAGTCATGGTATATGTCTAAATAATTTTGGTCCATGATTCTTATCCAATCTACCATTCCCCCTATCAATGTTCATGTACTAGACTTACAAATTTTAATCCTAGCAATAGTACATGACACATAGAGAACAAAGGTGTCCATCCTCATTCCCTGTCAAACTGGGAGGAGATATCCATAAGCCCAAGTTTGTCTAAAAAATACTCATCTTTTCCCTTAGGAAGGGACTTCATAAATACATTGGTTTCCCATTCATTAGTGGAGATATGTTGTAGCTTCATGGATCCATTCTGCATCAAGTCACAAATCATAATGTGCTCCGACCTTCCTAGTTTTCTGACAATCTTTATATAACTTATATAAATACAAGGTATCATACTCGAATCCAACATGCCATCAAATAGTCCATCAAAACAAAGCCAAACTCACTACATAGTTGTCATATGTTCATTTTTCTATATGTCTAATGCAACTCAATTTTTCTTCCTACTCACTCAAGGCACCATAGCCAATCTTAAGCATAAACTATTAGCACCTTCTCCTTATCAATCAACATTACCATCCCAATTAATATATTAGATAACCAAACAGTTAGAAGTATAATGATGGATCAACAATATCATACCTTCCTCAACTTTTGTTAATAGATGTTGCCATAGGTCTACAATCCATCATCACAAACTTCTGGAGGATCTTCATCACAAGCTTCTTTTTTCCTTCCAAACTTCAAATAGTAGTGTATTAAACCAAGATCCTTTTGTTCCCAACTACCTCAATATTTATTCCTTTGACTCGTGAGTACTTTTCAAAATACCGGAGTCTAACTGAGACAAATGTATTATCATAAACCTCTTCCTCTTATTGGTAGAGCCTTCTCAAAGCTTTCTTTCATGCTTCCATCTTGGTGCATGCTAGATTTTTCTAATGTATACTTCAAATTGCTCATCTTCTATTGATTCAGGAAAATCTTCATGCTTTTCTATGTTCTTTCAATTCTTGTCAGATCTTACATAACTCTTATCATTGAACTATAAATTTCAATAAGAGACTAATAATGGAAGAACAGATATAACTATGTGAACTGCATACACAAAAGACTATCCAAAGATAGCAAAAGTAGTAATTAAATAAAGGAGATGTAGAGTACTTATCTTTTTGAGAAAAGAAGAAGCCCCTTCTTAATATGGTACTTTTTGTAATTATCACCACCCTTGTCCTCACATCAACATGATGTCATTTACGTCATTCTCAAGAGCTAGGGATTTTTCTCTCAGTGGAAACTATTATTCCTAAGGTTTTCTTAGTTCATACTTTTGCTAGGGTCTACAAACCCTAGATGCTTTAAGATCCAAAATCTTCAAAACTTGCCATATTCCAAATTTGCAAGTTTTACAAGCATACTAATGTGTTAGTTACTACCCTAGAATTGTCATTGGCATTCCTTTTATTCATGAGATGGAGCTCAACATTTTTCAATCATTAAATGTCTAGCCTACAAAACTTAATCTTCATGTACAAGAAAAGAAGTATCTATTATATCGATTATGTCTTTGTCCACAAAAGAGAGAGGACACAATCTAGTAGACTCCTTTTGATGGAATTAGAAGTCATTGGTTCCAAGATATTTTTGAAATAGCTTTATACTCTATATTTTTGCTATCCTAGATAAAGAAAAAAAATTATACGTACCTTTTATATTACAAAGTGTGAGGGGTAATATTCTAACCTTACTTGTCCTCCTTATCTTCCCTCGAATATGCTGTCAAATCACAATTTCTTCTAGCTCCTCTAAAGAGATGTAGATTATCTCATTGCAATGTACAATTCCGTACTATATTAATAGAGACTCAATTTGAATCCTTTTTAGAGAAGAAGATGAATGTTATAGCTTTAGAACATCCTTCGAATTTGATATAACAATCACAGGCCTTGAACTTATGCTCAGAACCTTCGGATGTTTCCTCAGTCTTAGATACCACAAACTTCTCATTTAGTTTCATTGAGATGACTAATTCAACATTAAACTTTGGACTTTTTTCCATAGGAATGATTGACTCGGACTTGTATCCATAGGAATAGTAGATTTTGGTCTTGTCATTCTTCCATTGCAATATACTATCTTGGACTTGTTTCGAACTTTTCATTGTTGTAAACCACTCAAATTAGAAACAATGTAAACTTTGAAATGAGAACTGATATTGTTACATGTTTCATAGAGATGGCAAAAAAGTGACCCGATTTTGAAAAGGGGTGATGCAGAACACACATATTTTCTTTAGAGCATAGTTTTTGGCACTTTAATTTTTTTTATATACATTACATTTTAGAATGTTAGTGATTTGCATGTTGATTTAAAAAAATGGTGATTCTGCATCAGACTCTTTTTTTAAAAGACCTATTTTTTAACTTTAAATTTTCTAATATATGAAATGTAAATAATTATTTTCTAAATTTAACAATTT
>APFE031588658.1:216705-228240 GCA_000404065.3 Pinus taeda
TTCTTTTTTTCATTGTTTTTATTTTTGATTTTATGTTTTTGAAATTTTAATGTTTTTTTGGAGTCATGATAATATATTTTACACCATTATTTCAAAATGTGGAAAAAACAAAAGTCTTTTCGTTTTGAGGGTGTTTTTTGCACAATTTTTGCACATAAAAATTTGGTTTTACTGGCACTTTTTAAAAATGTTGAAAATTGACCCTAAAAAAAAAATTCATCATTCTAGTATCAACGCTTTTTATTTTCAGGTTGTTTTTTGCACAGCTTTTGCACAAAAAAATCATTTTCATTGCCATTTTTAAAACGTGTTCAAAACTGACCCCAAAAAAATAAAAATAAAAACTTCGTTCAAGTATGCACACTTTTCGTTTTTAGCATTGTTTTTCATGTTTTTTCAGGGTTTTTTGGCCAGAGTTCCTGTTTTGAGTTTATAGTTCCCGTTTCAAAGTTTACATTGTTTAGATTAATCTGGCTTCACAATGAGGATATAATTCAGACTAGAAAGAGATCATGCTCAGGACTTTGGACTAGAATTCGCACTGTGCTAATATCTTGAACAAGAAAACTTAGTTCTTTTCTTGCACATGAATCTCAGTCCCTTATATCATCATGTAGCTTCATCATTTGGGTAGGAGTCTTGGATTGTCTCGAATCTAGGGATTTATCATATGAATATCATTTAGGTCTCTGATAACTTTTATCACAGATACTACTCATGTGATGTATTAGTATTATGCCTTACAAAGGAGTTCAAACCATAATACACACTGACATTGTCATAGAGAGGCCCCAACTTGATCTCTGGATTTGTCACAGAGATACTCTAGACAACAAAGATGCCATGGAAATAGATCACCACCATAGGAGAAACTTTGCATAAGATATATAAAGATCTGATTCAGAAAAATTACAGACTTTGAATGGAAATCACATAATTCATGTCTTAGGATTCAAACAAGAAGCTTGGATCAATTTTAGATATAACTTAGACTTCTGGGTTTAAAACTTTGGTATCTTGAAGAGAGCACATATATTATCAATATTGTCTATTAAGGAGGTGTCACATAAGGTCTCAACCCTTTTGATCTTCTCTTATCTTTGTAACCTTTATTCCTGCAATAACCTTTGATCTGATTATCTTTACACTTGACTTTTCCATATAATTTGTGGTACATGGTGTTAATTTGGTTGCTCAAGGACAAATTCCCTCCTCTCGACAACCTTCCTCATCAAGAAAGACCCCTTCTAGCCCTTGGAAGAATTTAATTTGGTCAACGAAAAACATTATTTTTAACGATGGAACCACATGTGCACAAAAGTACAAGTTGGCCTATGCAAGCTAATTCAACCTCCTAAGACTCATATAAATAGACCTCATGTCACTTGGAGGACATCATCACACACATGTTTCTTCGAATGGATTGGTTTGTATAACTCTAAAATTGCAAGTATCTCTTCACATGTACGAAGGAGAGAGGTTTTTTCTATTGGTCGAATACATCTTCTGATTTGGGACTTTGACCAACGTTCACTTCTTAATCTTGGAGCTTGGATGGACTTCATTTGACTTAGGAAAATATATGTTTTAGTAGGTCGAATTGATTGGTCAAGAGACCAAAGTTTTCTGGGCAGTTTGAAGAAAGTTGACTACAGACTTGATTGAAGTTGATCGTAGAAATTTTGAAGTTTGACCACAAGTTTTATCTCTCCTTTGACCAAGCTATTGTTGATTTTTTTATTGGACTTTGACTAGCATAAAAGGTTGCATCATTTGACTGTTGATCGAGCTTATATGGATGTGGTTTGATTATTGAACATTGACTGGTTAGGGCATCTTTGACTGTTGTTGACTGATGTTGACTTTGACCAAAATTGTAGACTTTGAATTTTCATCAGATTTGAATCCCAAGCTCATCTCTCATTGGATATTAGTTAGTTGAATTGGATAGTCAAAGTTGTCTTTTGGAACATTGTATATCTCTACTAAACATTTGATGACAATTTAATAGAAGAAAAAGTTTGAAAGGCTTTTCCCCCTTGTGGGGTTTTTCCTTGGTCTTTGACCAAATCTTGTGTCTCTTGTTATTTCTTTTGGTTGTGCTCTATTGCACATTGGATTTATCGTTCTATATACAATTGCTTATTATTAATGGAAGATTGAATTATATTGGATAAATTGATTACTAATTGAAGAAGAATTGGAATAAGTGATTGTGTTAAGCATAGAATAGTGGAAAATTAACATGGTATCAGAGCTGAGGTGAAGATGAGCCCAGGAGACAAGAGACAAGAAATCACCTTTAGAAAGAGTTGAAGGAAGCTTATTGGTCTTGATCAAGATTTCTAACTCATACTACAAGGACGCGGAGAAGCTAAATGACTCATCCAATTTTGGTGCTTGGAAGATCAAGTTGGAAGTGACAATGGGTGCAAATGATGTTTTGGAATATGTGGAAGGAAAAGTACCTAAGCCTCCCAAAAAATCTCATGTTGTTTCCAAGGCCAAGTATAAGAAATGTGAGATCAAAGCCAACAAAATAATTATTGATTCTTTGAAATATAATTTTCTTACTTACGTTGGAAAGTTGAAAAGTCCAAAGATATCTATGATAAGTTGGTTGGGATGTACAAGGTAAAAAATTTGAACCATATTCTCTTCTTGAAAAATCAAATCAAGGACATCAAGATGAATAAGAGAGAGATTGTGCAATCAAACTTCATGAGACTATCCCAACTCAGGGATCAATTGTTGACTCTTAGAGAATCTATGTATAATAGAGAGTTGGTCCTTGTTTCACTTCAAGGTCTTCCTCCAATATGGGAGACATTCATTACAACTGTTAGCAACAATGACAAATTCCTGATATTTAATGATTTGGTTGGCAAATGTACTCAAGAAGAAACTAGGATCATGTCTAGAGGGAGGGATCAAAAGCATGACTAAGGAGAACCTCTACATTTGTTTCTCGAGACAAGAAGAGGAAAGGAAGAGGAGTTCCATATAATTCAAGAAAGTTTGCTCTAACATCCAACCACTCTAATAGAAGATCATGAAGGGACAAGGATATGTCAAAAGTTGAATGTATAATTGTCACAAATATGATCACTATTCTCAAGAATGTTCAGAAAAGAGAAGAGCTCCAAGGTTCAACTATAACAAAAATCGTGGCTTCAACAACAACAGGTTCAATGATAGAAGAGAAAGAAGAGATGCTCTTAATGATCATGAAGAAGGGCACCGTCCTCAAAATATATCAAGGAATTCAAGGTATGGAAATAAGGCAGCTGCTACTCAATCTAAATATATTCTTATTTCTACTCTTTCTAGTTCCTCTCCTCCTAATTCGTTTGATAGTTGGTTGGTAGAGAGTGGGGCCTCTAGACATTTCTTGGGGTATTTTGAGTTCCTCTCAAACCTCGTTGAGAGGGAGACTAATTTGAATATTGTTCTTGGGGAAAATTCTACTTATCCTATCAAGGGTTTTGGGTTTTTTAACAGTTCACTTGGATTATGGGGAAACTGTACTTCTCCATGATGTTATGTATGTTTTGGGGTTAAAGAAGAACCTTATATCTATATATTCTTTGGAAGACAAAGGGATGATACTTTCTTTCATAAGAGGAAAGGTCCTCACCTAACCTATGGAATATCGCATGAGATATGCATTCACTTTGGGATATAGAATTGAAGGACTCTATAGAGTCAATGGAAGACTGAGGCAAGTAATGGTTCATGATAGCAATCATCAAAGTGAGATATGGAACCAAAAGTTTGCTCATCTACACTATGAAGCCCTACTTAAAGGAGGATGGTGTATGGGATGCCTGAGGTTCAAATTAATCATGATGGAGTACGTTTGGGATGTGCTAGTGGAAAGAAGTTGAGGGGACCATTCCCTTCTAGCAAAAGCAAAACCAACCATATTATATAACTCATACATTCTGATCTCTGTGGATCCATGCCAATAAAATCTCTTGGTGGCTATTTATATTACATAATATTTTTGGATGACTTCTCCCAAAAGACATGGATATACTACTTGAAGCACAATGATAAAGCATTTGATATCTTCAAAGATTTCAAAGCATTGATAGAGAATCAAACAAGGAAAAGAATCAAGGTCTTCAGGTCTGATAATGGTCGAGAATACACTTCTAATGAGTTCACTAACTTTTGTAAGAAGGTTGGAATCAAGTAGGAGACCATTGTACCTTATAATCCCAAGTAGAATGGTGTGGTTGAAAAAAATAATAGGATCATCATGGAAGCTACTCGAGCCATGTTGCATGATCAAAAACTATAAAAGTTCCTTTGGGTAGAAGCCACTAATACAACAATCTATGTTCAAAACAGGATTCCTCATCAAGACCTGGGTGATAGGCTCTCGAAGAAGTGTTCATAGGTGTGAAGCCTAATATTGTACATCTAAGAATCGTTGGCTTCCTTGTTTACTTTCATATACCAAAGGACAAGAGGAACAAGCTAGAAGCCATTGGAAAGAAAGATAAGTTTGTTGTGTATTGCAATAATTATAAATATTTTATAATATGTGTCTGGTCAAAGGAATATCAAGTTTAGGAAGGATGTGACTTTTGATGAAGATGTTTCCCTTGGAAAAGAAAGGGATATTCCTCCTCCTCTTGTTGAAAAGAAGGATGATGACATGGATCTACTTGAAGATCCTTTTGTGCCTGAATCTTAAAGAAAGATGTTTTTGACTATCCCATGGAACCTATGGACCCCTTGAATCCTCCTCCATGTGATCCTCCTTCTAGGAAGAGACCACTTTGGCTTCATGATACACTACAGGATGTTGAAAGACATGTTGTTGTTAGAGGAAACTTCAGGGAAAGTAAGAAGCCATGTCGATACGAGGGATATGTTGTGGCTATGAGCTCCATCGTACAGGCTAAACCACACACCTTTGAAGAAGCACTGAAAGAGAAGGTTTGGAAAGATTATATGGTTAACGAATATGAATCTATTATGAAGAATGGTGTGTGGGAAGTTGTTCTGAAACCCAAAGGGAATTCCGTTGTGACTTCTAAATGGTTGTGCAAGATCAAGCATGGCGCTGATGGAAGTATTTAGAAATATAAGGCGAGGTTTGTCGCTAGAGGTTTCTTCTAGAAAGAGGGAGATGACTATGACGATATATTTGCACTTGTTTCTTGCTATACTACTATTCAATATATTGTTTCCTTTGTTGCTAGTGAAGGTTGGGCTCTTCACTAGATGGATGTGAAGACTATGTTTCTTCATGGCATACTACAAGAAGAAGTATATGTTAAGCAACCACAGGGTTTTGAAGTACATGATAGAAGACTCACATTTGAGGCTAAAGAAGGCACTTTATGGATTAAAGCAAGCCTCCAAAGCCTAGTATGCCTGTATTGATAGCTATCTGGTGAAGCTTGGATTCATAGGAAGCAATGTTGACCTGAATCTATACTTCAGGGTGGTCCAAGGTATGCCCCTTATGTTGGTTTTATATGTTGATGACTTATTCTTGACAGTTAGTGACCCTTTGATGCTTGAATGCAAGAGGGGGGTGGCCTTAGAGTTCAAAATGAAAGACTTTGGATTGATGCTTTATTTCTTGGGCTTATAGGTGTGACAAAGACAAGGTGAGATTTTCCTTTTCTCAAGGAAAATATGTGGTGAAATTGTTGGAAAGATTTGGAATGGTAGAATGCAAGTCCATGGCCACTCCAATGGAGATGAACTTCAAGAAGCTATGTGGAGATGGTGCAAGACCTGACTTGGAAAATCTTTCTGAGTATTAACATTTGATTGGGGCATTGATGTTCCTTGTGAACACTCGTTTGGACATATATTTTGTAGTTAACACTTTGAGTCAATTCATGACTCCGCCTCTTCATGCACACTGGGTTGCTGCCAAGCATGTGCTAAGATATTTGCATGGGACCATTCATCTTGGTTTGAGATATATTGTCACAGATGTGAGACTTCATGGGTACGCTAATGCTAACTAGGTCGGAAATGTCACTGCTAGGAAGAGCACATCAGGGTGTTGCTTTAGTTTGGGTTGTGCCATTATATCTTTGCCGATGAGTAGGAAGCATAATTTTTTTGCCCTTACTATTGTCAAGGCTGAGTATAGGGTTGCTAGCATGGTGAGCGACGAGGTTGTATGGTTAAGGAAGCTCTTTAGAGAGTTGTTGAAGCGAGTTCTAGATACGACAATGATATATTGGGACAACAATAGTGGGATCTAACTGGCATAAAATCTTGTGTTTCATGATAATTCAAAGCATATGGAGATCAAGTATCACTATATTCGAGACATGGTGCAAAGAGGAGTCATAAGACTCCATCACATTTCAACTAATGAATAGACAGAAAACATTCTTACTAAGGCTTTGCTAAAAGGGAAGTTCTTAGCCTTCAGAGAATAGCTTGGACTGATGAATGTCATTAGGGGAGATTTGAGGTCTAAAATGGGTCTCCTAGGGAAATTATAAAAAAATAGTGGAAATAATAAAATAATATGAGATTACATCATCAAATTTTAGAGGGAAAAATGAAAAAAAATAATTTTTCAACTTATTGCTCTATGGGTTTACTCAAATTTCAAGAGGAAACACTCATTGGATGTAGAATTTGATTCCAAATCCAAGGAGTACCCATGTTGCATACTTTCGATGGACCTTGCTACACGAAAAAATGAGAAATACATGAAAAATGTTATCGCAATCACGTTGTTTCATGTATTTCTCATTTTTCGTGTAGCAAGGTCCATCGAAAGTATGAAACATGGGTACTCCTTGGATGAGGAAATTAAATTTTTCATCCAACGAGTACTCTCGCTCGAAATTTGAGTAAAGCCTTAGGGAGATAAGTTGAAAAAGTAGTTTTATTATTTTTTTATTTTTTAATCTTTTTACTTTTTTACTCCAAAAATAGTGAATCGTCCCCCATGGTTGACATCATCATCTTGAATCTTATTGGTTCTTATAAATTTCCCCTAATGGACCCTCCCGAGAAATGATCCTGGCTAATCAAGGGCATTGAGCTATGATATTCCTCCTTGTTTGAGTTCACAAGGAGAGGAAATGAGTCGAAGAGCTCCTAGCGTTGAGGGATCTTTGAACAATAGGATGGTTGTGATCCTTATCCCTTGTGGTAAGTAATATCTCACTTATTGTCACCATAGGGTGTGTGTGATCCTTGTCATTTATGACAAGTTGGGTATCTCCCCCTATCTTGTTTGGACTAGACAAAGTATACCCTAGTATGCATCCTACCCACAAGTTGGGCTTATTGGTATTGCCACCCATCTGGCCAATGGGTGAGGATACTTGAGATGGTTGTGATCCTTGCCTCTCATGGCAAGTGCTATCTTGCTCAAGTGATGGGATGCAGGTGTTCTACCACTTGACTCTTGAGGGTCAAAGTGGGAAGATTGATAGATAATGGGATGGATGTGATCCTTACCTCTCACTATAAGTTGTATCTCGCCCATTGTCATTGGACGATATGATGGATGTGATCCTTACCTCTCATGGCAAGTTGTATCTTGCTTATTGTCGTTAAACAATAGGATGGTTGTGATCCTTACCTGGTAATTTGTATCTCACCTATTGTCATTACATATAGGGTGGTAGCTTGAGCTCCCTTATGATGATTCTTCTTCTTTAGATTCGAGAATGTTCAACTAATGAGCAAAGATGAGAAAAGATAAGATATGACTTGGTTCAATGACGACGATGGCAATATTTTTGAGATGAAATTCATGATGTAGTAGGAAAATTCTCGCTAGCTAAGAGGGAGTGTCAATTTGACAACATAGGGACAAATTCCCTCCATTGCCCAGCCTTCCTCATCAAAAAAGACTCATTATATCCCTCGAAAGAATTTAATTTGGTCAACGAAAAATATTAATTTTAATGATGGAACCATGTGTGCACAAAAGTACAAGTCGACCTAGGCAAGTTAATTCGACCTCCTAAGACTCATATAAACAGACCTCATGTCACATCACTTGGAGGACATCATCACACACATATTTCTTCTCTTGGATTGGTTTGTATAGCTCTGAAATTGCAGGTCTATCTTCACATAAGCAAAGGAGAGGGAGAATTTTTTTATTGGCCAAATTCATCTTTTCATTTGGGACTTTGACCAGTGTTGACTTCTTGATCTTTGAGCTTGGTTTGACTTTGTTTGGGTTGGGAAAATCTTTGTTTTGGAAGGCTAAATTGATTGATCAAGAGGTTGAATTTTCTAGGAAGTTTGACCAAGGTTGACTGCAGAGTTTTGTTGAAGTTGACCACAAAAATTATGTAGTCTGACCACATGTTTTATCTCTCCTTTGATCAAGCTTTTGTTGATTGTTTTTTACTGGACTTTGACCAACAAAGAAGGTCGCATCCTTAATTGTTGGCCGAGTTGATTTGGTTGTTGAACATTGATTGGTTAGGGCATCTTTGACAACTATTGACTTCGACCAAAAAATGCAGAGTTTGACTTTGGATCAGATGTGACTTTTGGGATCATCTCTCATTGGATATTGGTTGGTTGAATTGGGTAGTCAAAGCTATTGAGCTTTGACTCATTTGGAACATTGTAACTTTTTGCTAAACATTTGGTGACAATCTAATATAAGAAGTGTGAAAGAGTTTTCCCCCTTGTGGTGTTTTTCCCTTGCCTTTGACCAAATCTTGTGTCTCTTGTTATTGCTCTTGGTTATCTTCTATTGTGCATTGAATTTAATTTTCTATCTACAATTGGTTATTGTCACTGGAAGATTGAATTACATTGGATAAATTGATTGCTAATTGAAGAAGAATTGGAATAAGCGATTGTGATAAGCACAAAATAATGGAAAATTAACACAGGGGTACACTCCAGCTTTCATATCTCTTCTACTATAGACTTCGGTCTTGAGAGGTAGATAAGGTCTTTTTTTGTCCATGAGTTTTGCCTTGCTATGTTTCTCTAGAGCCATTCTTCAATCTTCCTAGCTTTGATACCATGTTGAAATTCAAATGCAAAAGGGAATTTCATAACATAATAGTTACTTGTGATATATATATATACTCTCTTAGTATTAACTTTATTCAGTTATTGTTGATGAGAGCTTTTGGAGATTCATTGAAGAGCCCAATGTTTCGGGTGAACACTTCACGTGTTCACCCATCTTTTCCTCCCATATTATATATATAATATGTATCCCTATTTCATTCAATTTTAAAGTATTTATCTTTTATCTTTTAATTAACTATCTATGCCTATTATAAACTTAATAAATCTTATTCTCATCCCCATTTTTGAAATTTGAACCAACTACAATAATATCTTTAATCTCTATTTATTTATTTTTAAATCCTTTTTTATTTTTTATTCTTTCTTAATTTTTATTCTTTATTTCTAATTCCTCCCATCATAATTCAAATTAAAAATTTTAATAGAATTTAATTTTAATTTCTCTCCCTTTGGTAATCAAAATAATCACTTATTTAACGTTCATCTCTAACAGCTAATTCCCTTAATATCTATATATACTTTGGTCATGCACTCTTCCTATCATCAGTTGCTTCCTAACGTTGAAGATGGGTGAACTGTTCACCCGAAACATTGGGCTCTTCAATGAATTCACACAGGTATCTAGAAGCTCTCATCAACAATATGTTAATGAACGTGAAAACATTCATGCCATCTGTTAGGGTCCCACCCTAACCCCCTTATTCATGTCATGGGATCACGTCATAGTCAAGAGTCAATAAAGCCCATATTAATATTTGTAAGTGGTTAACCCGCAATTAATGAAGGGACCACAGTTAGTTAAAAATGGGTAAATGGGCGGTAGTATTAGATAGATGGTATTAATAAAACCCACGGTATTGACCCGTGGTATTGCATGTATGAGTCATATATAAAGGATAGAGACTCCCTGCGAGGAGTATCGTGTCTTGTTTTTGTAATCGAGCTCTGCTCTATTGGAGGTTGCCCCCTCGAAGAGGCCTGTGAACATTTCTCTCTGAGTAATAAAATCATTGCTATTCTGTGTTCTGGGTATATTTTCTTCGCATATTCTGTGTTCTAGGTATTTTTCTCGCATATTCTCTGTTCGGTATTACTTTGCAGGTTAAGAAGCATAACAAGTGGTATCAGAGCACTTTCCAGGGCTCGGTGGGATCTCCAAATTTTAGCAAAATTTTTTTTGGCTAGAGACGTGTTCCGGCGTCTTTAAACCACGGGATCTGTCGTTAAGCGCATAAATCTGCGGATTTGGGGAGGCATGCACGCAGGAAATACAAGAGGTGGTAACGTCTGTTGGATTTCCTTATAACCCCTGTGGGTACCCCTTCGAGTAGTAGCGCATTAGACAGAACCGCGCATGGACTATCTTCCACGTACCCTCTGGGTATATAGGAAGCCCCATAGCTACCTTGAAGCCTCGCCATAGATAAACCTTCGGTCGTCTTGTCGCTACAGTACACCGAGAACAGCAGTCGGAGAGATTACTCGCCCGTACGATAGGGTAGTCGGGTTGTACGGCTAAGGGTACGGTCGATGCTCCTTAGTTAGAGCCCTGAAACATTGGGCCGAGTAATACTGTCAGACCCTTATGTATATTGCGATCTGTAGCACCTGACACTCCTCAAGACCATAGTTCCCTTTCTATTGGGGGATCACACATCATCTATTCCAGATCAGCGAGTGCAGCAACAGCAGACATCAGTCACGCAGCTCTATCAGATCAGCAGCAACAGTGATCCACGATTCAGATCTCTCAGATCCACCAGATCGGAGTAGTTGTGAAGGGTTCCTGTGCCTGGCTATAATTTTCGCAGGAATTTTGGCGGCATTGACATTTTGAGGATTTGGCAACTGCAGTATTGATCAAGGAGCAAAACTCCGTTAGGAGTCTGAGATCTTCTGAAGCACTTATTTGTGATCTAGCCCATTAGCATCAGGACAATGAGCTGAGCACGTTGGTACCATTCAAATTCTTCGCAAATTTTTTTTTGCGGTCCCAATTTTTTAGCAAGTTGGTGTATGGTAGAAACTAGAGCTCAAGCAATGGCCAATGAAAGACTAGACAAACTTGAAACAAATATGACCGAGCTCAAAAATTCGCTTGACGAACTATCTAGCATGGTACGGCAAGCACTCGTTAAGGGCAAGGAGCCAGCTCTCGAGGACCACTATAACGAACATGAACACCATGAGGGTGAGTCTAGCCACTCTCCTCATGCCTGGCACACCCATCCACCACCCAACAGAGATCTCCCACTCAGTCAGCGACCTCCCAAGTTGGATATGCAGAAATTTGACGGTTCTAACCCGTCCGCATGGCTAGCACAAATGGAACAGTATTTCGAATTAAATCGTCTCCAGGATGATTGGACTAAGATTAGAGTGGCGACCATGTACTTGGACAGTCAACGATGGCAATGGGCGTTATGGCATCAGCGTCGCAATGCACCTTTTTCGAGTTGGGTCCAATTTACCAAAGCTCTTCGAGATCGCTTTGAACAGGGAGACTCCTTTTTGGGCAGTCTC